>NDFZ01004679.1:0-135627 GCA_002192655.3 Mamestra configurata | reverse complement strand
ACCTCGCCGCGTCTGCTTCACCCCCTGCAAAACTACGCGACCACGATACCATTTCGTCTTAAGGGGAACATTTTTAACAATAACACAAATAATTTGTCGCTAATTAGTCGAAATTTGTCGCCAAATATCAGAATTTGTCGGTCACTGGTTCAAGAGATATAAGGGTTTATAGGTGGTCGATCTGGAGAGAGTATCCCCAGCTTGGCCACGTGCTTGATTCGCTCGCAATTTATTTAACACTCTAGCTCCGTTCCTAAGTCGCCGGAGCTCCGCCGACCTTCGGCCTCTGCTCCGGTGTCTCCGAGCCGGAGTGGGGAAAAATCGGATTTAAAAAATGTAGAATAAATGTCGATCACCCATGCACTGCACTGAGCGTCCCCTAGCACCTTTACAATCAAAGTGATGTTCGGATGTTACCGCTCATCGTGAACTGCCCAAATTATTAAATCTTTTTCCCAGCTAAAACACTAGGAAGTGGTGACGGGCGGGCGGTTTGGGGGACTGTCTTTATGTAGAACTTTGACGTTCAGCCGTTCAGCCTAATTTGAATGAATGACTTTTGACTTTGACTATTAATCTAACTGCCCATTCCATCATTTTACTGGCAATTCATTTATTACACTGCTTTAGTAAATTTTGAACCTGAATTGTTGGATGAAATAACCGCTAAATTTTCTTTTTATTACTACTGTTCATGTTTTACTTCTGTAGTAATTTATCAACCACCAAAAAATTTAATATCTGCCCATTAATTTTTTCAACTGATTACAATAACATCCCTTATGTTTAATTACCAGTTGTAAAAATTATGACTCATACGAAAGCGCTACTCATTCTTGATACACATTGAAAATTTCATCGTAACTATCGCCAACGTCCATACTACGTTGAATACACCGGTTCTCGTCCGATCACCGAAGTTAAGCAGCATCGGGCGCGGTCAGTACTTGGATGGGTGACCGCCTGGGAACACCGCGTGACGTTGGCTTTTTGCTATTTTAAATCACTTTTTAACAATGGCTGAACTAAACAGGGTGGCTAATTTGAATGGGATTTAAGGGTAACAGTTTTGATGAGCATTTTTTTTGATGAAAATTCTTTCGTTACTGTGTGACTGACAGACAACGCACAGCCAAAACTACTGTTGTAGAAAGTTGAAATTTTGCATGTAGGCTCTTTGCGGAGTGTAGGGGAGCACTAAGAGAGGATTTCCCGCAATTCCGGAAATCCTTTTGTAGTGGGATATGAGCAAACGAAGTCGCGGGCAAAAGCGAGTATAATATAATACGTTATTTTGCCATGCCTGCATGCCATGCATTATTCATGTATATCAGACTCAATACGCGTTTGTACATAATTTCGTGATTTATTAGTCTAGTTGTTTATAAGTATTTAGTAGTTACTTTAGGGTACATTTACGAAAACTGGCGAGTCGAACTCGCGTGCAAATCGTTCCGAACGCATTCCAACTGAACTCAGAATCACGGAACAAATGTGAACATCAATTCGGCTTTTTGACGAATCGTGAAAAAACTCGATCCCGTATGCAATGTGAACAACCATTCATTTCCGTCATTTCGTACCGTGTTTATTGAAGAATCATCGACGTACGACGACGACGGAATGAAGGATCCCGTGTGAATGATCCCTTACGCACTTAAATGATTCAACATTATGATTCAGTATTTTTTTAATTAAACATATCTGGGCTTATTTGCACCCATTGAAACTTCCCGCGTTCCCACCGAGGATAGTCGTACTCAATATTAAAACATGATATTGAAAAGCTACTTACTTCTTTAGAACTTGCAGGCAAACGAATACATGAACGATTTACTAACTGTAAAATGTTATGTTTGACGTACAATAAAGAATTAAGATAATTATACTCATAACAAACGAACACACATTGAAATTTCGATATGGCTATCGCCAACGTCCATACTACGTTGAATACACCGGTTCTCGTCCGATCACCGAAGTTAAGCAACATCGGGCGCGGTCAGTACTTGGATGGGTGACCGCCTGGGAACACCGCGTGACGTTGGCTTTTTGCTTTTGAAGGTATTTTTTTAAAAGGATGTTGTTTTGGCTCTTTTCTACCTGCGCAATAAAAATATACTGGCATTTTTTTATTAATATAAAACTTAGCAACTAATTTAACTTATACCCTGTTTCTTTCTCATATTAATCTGCCAACCCTGTTCGGCTTTTAGTCTAATAGGGCAGGTGAATACCTTATACCATTATTTTAGACCTCCGCAAGCCAGTTACTGGGTATCCCAATACCCCATAATTTATTACTACTGCCAGCGGTTTGGCCCCCGTGAATGTCGGAAAATATCCCAAGGAAACATATTCTTGGGATAAAATGGCCTACGTGCTATTCCAGGTTATTATCTATCTCTATGCCAAATTTCACTCAAATCTATTCAGCCGTTCCGGCGTGATTGAGTAACAAACATGCATCTGATTGATTGATGATTTTTTTTTTGACATGATGTCTATCTCTATGCCAAATTTCACTCAAATCTATTCAGCCGTTCCGGAGTGATTGAGTAACAAACATGCATCTGATTGATTGATGATTTTTTTTTTGACATTATGTCTATCTCTATGCCAAATTTCACTCAAATCTATTCAGTCGTTCCGGCGTGATTGAGTAACAAACATGCATCTGATTGATTGATGTTTTTTTTGACATTTACAGGAGCTCTCCGACATCAACGTGCAACTCCTACTTCGGGATGGTGTCCTGGTCAACGGCAATCAGATGGTACAACTACAGTTAGATGACCCTATATTGATGGAGTAACTACCGCCTAGGTACTATCTGTGAAGATATTCATATTGCATGAAACATGTATTGTTATCTCTACTTATACTCTATCCGTTTAGGTAGTTAACTAAAGGTAAACAATCTTGATGTGTCTTTTTACACAAATTCATATTAAACAAATAAACTACTTTTCAAACTTATGGTTCAATTGATTTAGTATTCGTTACTGTTGTATTTACTTTGGTTTTTAC
The DNA here is from genome assembly GCA_002192655.3 of Mamestra configurata. Taxonomy (NCBI): domain Eukaryota; kingdom Metazoa; phylum Arthropoda; class Insecta; order Lepidoptera; family Noctuidae; genus Mamestra; species Mamestra configurata. The sequence goes on along the minus strand of NDFZ01004679.1, from coordinate 132,597 downwards.
TTGCATTTTATTTTTAAACTGAGTTTTTAAGTAAAAAGTTACATCAAGATTGTTTACCTTTAGTTAACTACCTAAACGGATAGAGTATAGTATTAAACAAAGGCTACAATTTAAATGCGTACCAAGTAAAATATTTTAACATCTAATAAAATAAACCCACTGTATACCGAGGTGCCTAAAGAACAACGTTTTAAGTTCCCAAATAAATATACACACATGTATATATGTAATTATTTTGGACAGAATAATTATTGTACGTGTAGTATCATATTCTTTTTGCCTAACAAAATGGATACATGCTCATCAAATCTTGTTTCCCTGAAATACAATGTTACTTCTGTTACTAGGAGAACTTGGATGCAAGAGCGAGCTAAGCGAGCTCGGGACTTGGGGCACCCCGACTCGGACAGGTTAGGATGAAAGGGTATAGAGGGTTTGATTCGCTCGCTCCGCTTTCTTACTAAACCCCGCCATCCTCTTCGTGGTTGTTTCGTTTTAGACCATAGAGCCGACTTCGCCTTTTGGTAAGCATTTATCCATTCTGGCAGGTATTTTCAATTGTTTGGTAGTAAAATAGATACTTTTCTGGTAAGCGTTTAAACATAAGCCTTAAACAAAGTCGCTTCCCGCCTTCTGTAAGTAAGTATAAAAACTTACTTACTTACAGAAGGCGGGAAGCGACTTTGTTGCGTTTGACTTTGCAAAAAAATGTGGTAAAAAGATGTGAAATAAATTTTGGTGCAAGACATTCCGCCATACTATAATAGCATGCAAATATTTATAGGTTTAAACAAACGTAGTAGCTTAATACATCACTTAACAAAGTTCGTAAACATGTTTACACACATCATCAATACTATATCAAAAGAACAAATCAATAAAACTTAAATAGGTAGGGGATTTACGAAGTAAAATTTTAAAAAGAACAACAATAAAAATAAAAATAGTTCTTTCCTCTGTACGCTTAGATCTTTCAATGCAAAGTCAAAGTCGAAATGTTTATTTCAATTAGGCCATTAAACGGCACTTTTAATGCCGAACCCAAACTAGGCAGAGCCATGGCAACCAGACAACTGATAAACATACTTATATATTTGTAAATACATACATATTATACACAAATTACACCCAGACACAGAAAAAATGATCATGCTCATCACACAAAGATTTGTCCTGGGTGGGAATCGAACCCACGACCTCCGGTTAAGCAGTCAGGGTCACTAACCACTCGACCAACAGGCCAGTCATATAATAACATTACATTAATAAAGTGACTCTACTGTCTAGTTTAGTATACTGTGCAGTTTTAACCATCGTTTAGATAATTTCTTCCGGTAGGTTTATATGTTTATTGCAATATAATTATGAATAGTGTAGAAAAGTCAATGTTTTGGCCAAAAAGCGATTTCGGGCGCAGATCTATACTAATATAATAAAGCTGAAGAGTTTGTTTGTTTGAATGCGCTAGTCTCTGGAACCACCAGTCGGATTTGGAAAATTATTTTTGTATATGATAACCACATTCACGAGGAATGCTATAGGCTATACGGGAACGGGAAAAAACGAGATATGCGCGTACGAAGTCGCGGGCAGAAGCTAGTGAGTAAGTACGAAGCCGGAGTGGGTCGCTAGGCTGTTACTTCGTAGACAGTGCGTACATTTTACGTCAAGCAAGATCATTAAAAATAAATTATTAGTATTGCAGCCAACTTTGGGATGGCTCAGCTAAATACCAACTTGCCGCGCTTGACTCAGTGGAACGCAGAGCTAAAAGGCTCATTGGCGACGTAAGACTGGTGGATGCCAAGCTTCACAGCTTGGCTCATCGCCGCAAGGTTGCCTGCTTGTCGGTCTTCTACAGATTGTACTTCGGGGAGAGTGTCCAGGAACTCCACGATCTCATCCCACCGGCCCCCTTCTACCATCGGACATCTAGACGCACTGCAAGTTACCATCCCTACCTTGTTGCTATTCCACCAATTCGCACTAAACGTTTCCAAACGTCTTTTATAATGCGCACAGCAAAGGAGTGGAACTCTCTGCCTGCGTCTGTGTTTCCGAACGCATACAACCCTAATCTCTTCAAAAGTAGAGTGAACAGGCTTCTTCTGGGTAAGCTCGCTCCATCGTCGACTTTGTCTCTGTCATCTATGACCTAGACTAGAGTCAAGAGCAAACCCATATTAAATAAAAAAAAATGGACATGTATTTTTTTTGTGTTTCCTTGCAAAAAACAACAAAATAAAAATAAAAATAAGTAATCAAAGCGCTCTTTCCGATACTTAACAACGAGATAAGTGATGCCAATACTTCAAAAAAAATTTTTTTGGGTGGAATATTTTCTATTGACGATACTTATTATTTTTTTTTTTTTACGTGGACCACTCGCAGTTCAGCACGCTAGGGCTGGTAACTGCTTAACCGGACTATCCTGTGGTGGCCTTAAATGAATCTATGGCCCCCAGCAAGGGCTTACAAACTAAGTTAAATTAAATGACCGCTCGCTAGGGCATCCCCTGTGGGATACGGACCTCGGCTAGCGGCGTCATTTTGGGAGGAACAGCAAGGGACAGGCTGGGTCATAACATTAATTGGGGAGTTTAAAACTACTGGCTCAGCGACACGGGCTGGCTCGGTAATCAATGGTCGGGAAGGAAGACGATACTTACATACATACACAGTTGATATATTTACCGGCACGTAAGTTTGCAATGATTTTTGTAGTGGGGGAAGCCGGGGCCTGTACAGTTCGATAATTTCGGTAACGCTATCGCCAACGTCCATACTACGTTGAATACACCGGTTCTCGTCCGATCACCGAAGTTAAGCAACATCGGGCGCGGTCAGTACTTGGATGGGTGACCGCCTGGGAACACCGCGTGACGTTGGCTTTTTGCAATTTTTTTACTTCGCAATGGTATTAGTGAATATTTTAACAAGTCACTTTGTCTATGAAGTTAGTTGTCACCTATTCTTAATACACTTCTCATCAAAAAAATCGAAACACCTCGCAGTTTATGATTTGATAAGGATTATCAGAAAAATGTGTATATTTAGGAATAAATGTAAAATGTCATTTAATAGTGAGTAGTATGAGGTTTTTAAATCCTAATGTTAATGTTCTAAATTCAAATTAAGTCTTCATAGGTTTCGTATTTTGTATAATGAGTAATTTTTACCCTGTATGGAATATGAAGGAAATGGGTAAAACAACACGCGTAAATGAAAAAAAATGTAAGAAACGTTTATTTAATAACTTGTATTCCCTCCGCGAGCTCTTATTACTGCTTCCATACGGTTCTTCATCGATCGGATGAGAGTCACGATCACATGTTGTGGTATATTATCCCATTCCTCTTGGATTGCATTTTGCAGCTGGCTAAGTGTTTCTGGGGCTGGATCTCTTGCTCGAATTCGTCTCTTTAATTCATCCCATAGATGTTCAATGGGATTCATGTCCGGGCTTCTTGCTGGCCATACCATAATGGAGATACCGACTTCGGTAAGATAATCTCGTACGACGCCCGCGGTGTGAGCTCTAGCATTGTCGTGCATGAATATGAAGTCGTTGCCAATAAAATGTGCATAGGGCATCACATGAGGTTCAAGACACTGTTCGATGTACCGATGAGAGTTTAGTGCAGGCAGCCGTGGCCCAGATACAAAGGCAAGTTCTGTCTTACCGTCGGCGCTGATTCCTCCCCAAACCGTCCACGAACCGCCACCATAGCTGACCTTTTCTTCAATGCAGCATTGTGCAAAGCGTTCTCCATCTCTTCTGTAGACCTTGTTCCTTCCGTCGTTACCATACAGCATAATTTTACACTCATCAGAAAACAGTACTTTGCTCCACTGAAGGTATGACCAAGTTAGGTGCTCGCGTGCAAAGTTAAGGCGCGCTCTTCGATGGTCTGCAGTTAATTTCGGCCCATTCGCTGGCTTATGCGGTGCCAATCCGCGTTCCTTCAACCTTCTTCTTATTGTAGAGTCACTTACAGCTACTCTTCGTACAACGCGAAGCTGCTGCTGCAGTTGAAAAGCGTTAAGGCGTCGATTTCGTAAAGAGGTTGTTACAATAAATCGATCATCTCGCTCAGAAGTGACCCGATTCCTGCCAGATCCTGAACGGCGCGTGAACGAACCAGTCTCCCGATAGCGTTTGTAGACTCTATGAACAGATGATAAGCTTAGATGCAATCTTGCAGCCACAACACGCTGACTAAGTCCAGAATCCAGCAATGCCACCACTTGGGCGGCTTCTGCGGGCGAAGTATCCATATGTTTTAGAAAAAAAAGTTTTTTCAGACGTCCCAAAGTCACAGTAAATGAAATAAGAAACAAAAAGTTTAAAGACAAGCGCTAATTTTAGTTTTTAAACGAGAAACGTACTCCAACCCTAAATACACATTTGTCTCAAAACAGTGATTAATTTCATTTATAGGATAAACAAATGAAATTCTAATTTCGAATTTTGATTTTTTTCTTCATTACAGGTCATTACATGACCAAACTGCCAGCTACACAATAATGTTTTTTTTTTCATGGAATTAATTCTCTTTTGTAAAAAATTAGGACAAAAACAATAAAAACGAAAGTGTTTCGATTTTTTTGATGAGAAGTGTATTTCTCCTAGTAACTGTATTTTTTTACCTTTAATTACTAAAGGTCTATTGCACAATACATCGCACCGCAGCTTAACCCTAGCTTGCAGCATAGTCAATTTTCTCTGAAATTAGATGTGATAACTAATTACATTTGTTAATTTGTAGCTGATAACCTTATCTTTAAGGCCGCTGTACACATTGGGCCAAGGCAGTGGGCCAGCATATTGGGCCAAAATAATGAATTCCAAATGTCGTTGTTTACACATTGTTGTACTGATCATTCGGCAAATCGGCATTGATAAAGATGGACGTGGAATCTCTTGCAGCCGCGACAGTTTATTTATACAATGCGTTTAATTATTACGTTAAAGTACACCAAAGTAGAGTGACCAAAAAGTTTTTATGCTGTGCATGCTTTGGATTCCATATAACTGGTTCATTTCGGTACATTTCTATAAATTGTAAAGTTTCATTACTTGGCCAGGCCATCTTAACTTGGAAACGTACACTCACGCGACACGACTATGTTTGCTGACGAATAACAAAGAACTGAATAAGACGCCAACGTATGAACACTGTTTGCGAAGCACGCCAAGATCCTTTGATTGGTGTACGAAAAACCGACAACATTCGGTTGGCCGGCCAATATTGCCGCCAACTACCAACATACCGCCAAGTACGCTGGCCCACTGCCTTGGCCCAATGTGTACAGCGGCCTTCAGATATTTTTTCTCACTTCTTAGGTTTGGTCCAACTTCAAAGATCATCTTTGTGTAGAATTCTAGTGTCTTAGATGGCAAATATTTATTTCGGTGACATGCATTTTTCGTTCGTCACACTTTCTCATTTCTCTACATTCCTATCCGTATAGCAAAGGCGGTATGAGAGCTCGTTTGTACTCGGCGGTGCCCTTGGTTTTTCTTGGCATTTTACTTCAGAGAGAACGCTGGTAAGAGATCCTCTTAAGCCATCCGGATTTTATTTTATTTTAAATTAGTGACCCGCCCCGGTTTCGCCTGTATGTATTTTTTTTCAAAAGTTTATTTCACAACAAACACAACAAAAAAGAATTAGCGAAATTGGTCCGGCCGCTCACGCGTGATGCCGAGACCAAGGTAAATAGGGATTAATTTATATACAAGGTGGAATTTTGTAAACCATGAAATCCTAAATTATTTTAATTATTTACAAAAAATGGTAAACTAACTAATTAGTTTTGTTTTGTGGGGATATGTGAAAAATCAAATTTACATTAAATCTTATGCGAATGTAAACGAATTGAGAGTTAGAAGTTTAGAATAAAATTTATAATATTCACCATAACAAGTTATTAAAGGTTACTAGAAATGAATTCGTTAGAAGAATAAATTTGTGAATCCAAGAAAATGGAGCTTATTTCGAGCAACTAATTAATTAGTTTAACAACTTTTTGTAATTAATTAAATAATTTAAGATTTCATGGTTTTCCTATCATTTAATTTATCAAGTTTCTTAGAGAGATTTCATCTTTTTAATTGATCCTAACGATCGATGCAATAAAAGTACAGGTTGTAATTTTTACAGATTTTAGTCGGTTCGATTCCCGGGTGTGGCAAGCGAATTTATCAAAATCTTTGAATGCAGTTTTCTTTAGTAAAATTTTCTATCTACAGTATTAAGAGTACTTTCCCTTCAGGTGGCATTACAGAATTCCACCCTGTATATGTAGATATAACTTTCAGCATTGGAGTATTTCATTTCGTTGAGAATGCCCACTCTGTCCTTGGTCGACGCGCCATAGTAGTTGTGACCAATATTTCCAACCTTACCATTTAAGTTCAACAAGATTTGTTTAATTTACGCCTATGTACGGTCTGTGCCAGTTCTTGTTGCCAATGTTCCATGTCGCTATACGTATGCTAGATCGTCGCACACGTTAAACTGTTCCTTGCGTGCAGCTCTTATTTCGTAAATGATTGAGAACTATAGAGTTCGACAATTTCGCTAACTTTATCGCCAACGTCCATACTACGTTGAATACACCGGTTCTCGTCCGATCACCGAAGTTAAGCAACATCGGGCGCGGTCAGTACTTGGATGGGTGACCGCCTGGGAACACCGCGTGACGTTGGCTTTTTGCTATTTTAAATCACTTTTTAACAATGGCTGAATTTAACAGGGTGGCTAATTTGAATGGGATTAAAGGGTAACATTTTTGATGAGCATTTTTTATCAATATAATATTTAAATTCTTTCGTTACTGAGTGACTGACAGACAACGCACAGCCGAAACTACTGGTCGTAGAAACCTGAAATATGGCATGTAGGCTCCTTGGGGAGTGTAGGGGAGCACTAAGAGAGGATTTCCTGCAATTCTGGAAATCCTCTTTTTGTGGGATATGCGCAAACGGAGTCAAAAGCTATTATAATATAATACGTTTATTTAATCTAAAATTGAGGATTTACAGAATCTGAGTCTGATTTCGTTTTAAAAGTGCACAGTGGCACCGAGAATTTCTGTTTAATGTTGTCTCAGCCGAATAGGCATAAAAATATGATTGTTTTAATCCGTTACTTAGGTTATCAAACAACTTAACTTAATGTATTTTTTGCTTTAGAAATCAATGAAACGTTACAAAGATAAACACATCAAAGAAGTGGGGGATTGTTACGTCAATTGTAGGTAAAAAGTGGTATACTTTTTTGTGTGACTGACACTGGCTTTGGCCACCATCAGGGATTTTAATTTGAAAACCAGTGATCGGAGTAGGTAGATTGATCTGGGGTCAATAAACTGGCAGGTATATATTAATATGGATATGCCTCCGGGATTCCTGGATTTAATAATTAAGATTTTTTAAGAAACTGCTTTTTATTTCAATTTTACCTGTTTTCATATTCATAAAAAGTTATTGCACTGAATGAGAAAAAATATAAAGGAGTATAAAAAGTTATTTTTATTTATTTATTCAAGAATATAATATTTAATAATTACAAGCAGCAGATAATAAACTTGCAAGAAATAACTACTAAATTAGTCATATGTAAGTTTTGAATGGACGCTCAAAACTAATTTAATTAGTAATTATTATATTCTTGAATAAATAAATAAAAATAACTTTAACTAAATAAACAAAAGTAAGATTCACTTTATTACTTGATAAATAAGAAAAATACTATTTTGAACTTTTAACTGTCGCATTCTATAAATTCCAATTAGTAGTTTAAAAATCTTTACATTCACAATATTTGATTCAATCCCGTAAGTACCAAAATGAAATCCCGGAAAAAAGGCTTATCCATGTGATTTCTATGACTATTCATGATTCAAGTACGTAAAATTAATCTGCCTACTCGGATCACTGTTGATAACACAAAAAATTAGTCCATATTATAGTCGAAATTTGTCGCCAAATATCAGAATTTGTCGGTCACTGCTTCAAAAGATATGCGGGTTTATAGGTGGCCGATCTGGAGAGTCTCCCCAGCTTGGCCACGTTTATATCTCAAAAACTAGGGAACCTAGCTAAGATCTGTTTTGTTCCAAATTGAATCGTTAATTAGTCGCAATTTTTCGCCAAGTCACAGATTTAATCGGGTCTTAGTTTAGAAGATATAATGAGTTCAATTAATAAGGTGTAGTCGAAGAGCTAGATCGAAGAGTTCACGAAAAATTGCCAAAGAAAAATTCTCGTAATAATCAAAATTAATTGAAAAACAAACGAGACATAACTATTTAAACAAAAATCTGTCACTGTCGAGAAAACGCCGTTTTCTTTGGCAGCTAAATTTTAATGGGGGTCATGAACTTTTATAGTTCGTGTCGAACTTGTATTTTTACTGTCAACTTTAAGCTTTATCAACTTAACGCGCGGCCATTTTGGAATTTTGAATTTGAATTTCGAATGTGTTAGTTTTTCGAAAGTCATCGCTAATGAAGATGTTCTAAAAATTCCGCCATAATTGTTTACTAAAGCTAATAAGTATTTTAATAAACAAATTTAAAAAAATACATGCATTTTCTCTATTGACAATAGTGTGGCGGACTTGTCTTCAAAAAGTAGGTATTTTTGAAAATGTTACAATATTTGTGGGTGTATTCTGTCTTGACGTACATAAGTCCAGAATAAAAATTGTTGGAACTGATTTCGAAATGTTAAATATTACAGAAAATGACGTGTATGATTGTTTGATGTCACCCAAATGTAATTATTTTTAAGTGCAATTCTTTAGTTGTTAATTTTAGTACCTATTTTATTTTATAATAAATGGTTTGATTGTATTACGCTTTTTATTTTAGTCGGCATAAAGTTATCGAGTTAAACATTGTTTGTCTGTAAAGTCGGTTTACGAACGATAGTTTAACGTGACAACGTCATAAACAAAACATTGATGAAATGATCGTAACGTTACAATGAGCGTAACGTTCCATCAGTCATCCTATTTCGTGCGTGCAGCAGGCGTTCATCGATTTATTAGACGTTGTCACGTCAAAAACGAAAATCAGTAGGTACAGTCAACAAAGCTATTTGGTATGCAGGCAGCTAACTTGCAACTACTTCTAAACAATGTTGTGAGTCTACTGAGTAGACAATTATTGTACACCGCACTTGTAAGTAGGTATTTCATAAGTTTAAAAAGTTATAATGAACGCATTAGAAATATAGATTGGCAGTGTAGTGGAAAAAAAAAATTTTTTTTGCCTGTATTTCAAATAGTTTTGTTGACTGTACCCTACATACTGAGTTAAATGCGTCACACGCCCCAAACGATTTTCATTTTAATATTGTGACCGTTTGGTGCGCGCTATCAAGTTCATATTAAGTATTCGTAGGTTTGTATGTAGGAACAACTATTTGAGGTAGGTACATATATTGCGCATCTCAAAGTCTTGCAAAAAAATAAATATTCGTGACGTTTGGCGTACAGGGCACGCGCTAGCTTGTCATGTATACAGTGGCGTTCAAAAGGTTAAGGAGGTACTAAATAGTACAATTTCTTCGCAAAAATTCAAGAAAATCGGAGACTAGTGCCGGCTGGGGCGTGTGAAGCAGTAAAATAACAATAATCTGCTGTACAACTGTTTCATTATAAATTATAAGTATTTATTTATTTAAGGATTACCAACGAGTAGGTTAGTATCTACACTACAACAAAACTTCTGCAATATACAAACTTGTTACACTATACGTTTTCGTGTGATGCATACTCAATTACAGGTAACCACAACTTACACATTAATGAGTCTACATGCTCCGACTGAATATTACTAAAACATAACTAAGTACGTTAAAAAAAAAATGCGATAGACATACCTACTAATAAGTTGACTTGAAATAAATATTAATTATGTCAGTTAAAAGAATTATGTCTAAGTATTTAAGAAAGTATCTATGTCAATATTTAAAATTATTATGTCAAAATTAAAAATGGATTAAAAATGTTACATAAACAAATATATAATATATTATTATTATTGACATTCGTAAAATAAGATCCATAGGTACCATGTATTGCGCCTGATCTATACCTACACGATTATTTCTTAAAGTTAGGGCTGATTTTCAATAGTCCTCAGTAACTTTTATATTATAATTATATTAACTTATATCCGAGGAATAAAAATTGAGGTTTGACAGTTTTTGTACGGGAAATATGTCAAACGTAAATATTCTTCAGTTAAAAGTTATCGAACTATTAAAAAAGTGGTCATCAGTTGGGTAGGTAACACCGGCCTTGTGTGTTTTAGAATTTAAAATAGTATATTTATTTACTCATTTATTCAAACCAATTTACAACAAATTACAATTTATAGTTCATAATATTATGATATCTCTGAAATGAATTCGCACGGTGTGTGTTATATTAATGTTCTTTAATCGCATCGACATTGCTTTTGTCACAAAACTCGATAACTATTCGGTTTGTATGTATATTCAACTCGCGTTGATAGAAATACTCACATGTGTATACCTATCAACATTTTCGAAGTTCACATCAAGGCCTCCGTGGCGCAATTGGTTAGCGCGTTCGGCTGTTAACCGAAAGGTTGGTGGTTCAAGCCCACCCGGGGGCGATCTCCTCTTTTTGAATTTTATTTATTTGTTTTTTTTTTCTCTTTTCATAACAATGGGAATATTTTATGAGCATAGAAATGTTTTAAATCCAATACAGCAATGGATTTAAATTTTAATTGGTAATTTTAGTATATCTATCCCAATATCGGTCGGACATACGCCCTTTATCCAAACAATTTTAGTATAGAACATTTTCCTGCCCATCTTGTAAATCCTTTACATTCCAGAACATGAACGATCTCATTGAAAAACGGTACTTACTCTACTAATAAAAATGTTACGTTAATATTTTAATCAACCGCGATTAGCATTAAATATCTATCTATCGATAACAGTAAGATATGAATAAAATGATAAATTTAGATAAAACCACATTTAGTAACAGTGATTCGTTGTGCTGACATTTTAATAACATTGGAAAAGGTTTGTGATTTTTTATAATGTGTCATTTAAAATACATACAACCCTAAATTTTCACCATTCTATCACCAACCCTTATTTTTTAATACTTAGCGACATTAGGGCTTAATTTTTTTCTACTCTCGGCGGTCGATAATTGATCATTTACCACTCGATCAGTTAGTTATTCTTGACTATTTGTTTGGTAGAACGCGCTAATCCTAGGAAGTCTATTTATTGAGGAAGGCTATATAACATCACGCTACGACCAATAAGAGCCGAGCATTCATGAAAAATGTGACGCAGACGAAGTTGCGTGGGTCAGCTAGATTTACTATAAAACTTTATATAATTAATTTAGGAACTATACTTGCCTAATTTTAGATATAGGTAGGTACTGCCACATATTTTCAATTTAAATAAAATAAATGAACTGCAAACTAGTTTATTTTACTCTATTGCAACTGTTAATGTTTCAATATCTAAACATGTACCTACAGTCTATATTTATTTGTTTTCTTATCAAATTGCATCACGCATACTTCGTATGTCTGACCTAAATTTATTTTACAGAAAGTAAAAAAATGTACCATCATCTCTGTTGAAATACTTATCACATTTTCATAAGAAAGTAGGTACAGTCAATCGCACTTCCACGGTTATAAATATTTGCCTTACATAATGCCCTTATTCCGTAGCGGTAAGGTCGATTTTTATAGTTTAAGTGTTACTGGGGATGACTATACGGCTATACCATAAATGCAGCAATTGCATTGATTAGATACAAAATAGCGTGGTCCATTCACTTTCATTGCCACACCCAGAGCTGGGCAAAATACATTTAATTAAAATACAATTTACAAAATCTGTCACCAGTCTTGCCAAGGAGTACCGTGTTACCCAGTCGCCGACCCCAATATAGTTGGAAAAAGGCTAGGCAGATGATGATGATAAATTACAAAATACTTTTAAGTCGTGTATTCAAAATATAAAATACAAAATAAAGTATTTTAACTATTTTTATTTAAAATACAAAATACTAATTACAAAATACTGTCAGGTGTTAGGTTAGGCTAGCCTTTAAGCTTACGAAACCTACCGAGCGCTGTTTTCTGCGGAACGCATTCTGCTAAATGTATTTATGATCAAATGTATTTTGAAGTACCTATTTGAAATAGTAACTACAAAATACTTCAGCGTCAATACCAATCACAAATTACATTTTTTAAAGTAATTGAAATACAAATACCAAATACGTATTTGTATTTTAATTACAAGTAATTCAACTACTACCCAACCCTGGCCACACCGCACTTAGGATTAGTGTTTATCTAAGTAGATATAAATAAAAACATTAAAAGTGTTTTAGCAGTATCTCTTCTAGATTTTTATCTTGTTTTCTAGAGCCTATTGAATGAGATCATTGTCTTGTAACACTAGGAGCTAGGAAATAGTGCTTAGTCAGCCCCGCTACTTACTGGTGAAGTGTTGGGCAGCCTTTAAAAAAAATTGCCGCTGAATCAAAAGTATCAACCTTTTTGAAGTCGAATTAAAATCGTTTAGAGTAAGTAAGTACCTACCGGTTTACCGTGATGCTCCAACTAGAACAAACAGGTACTAGACTAAAAAAATATTCAGCTGAATCGAAAGTAGGTATCTGATCTCCCTTTTTGAAGTCGATTAAAAATCGTTTAGAATAAGTACCTTATATTTGTAACTTATATTTGCTGGGGAGTTTGTTGCGCCACTTCTTCTTCCCAGCTAAAACACTAGGAAGTGGTGACGGGCGGGCGTTTTGGGGACTGTCTTTATGTAGAACTTTGACGTTCAAAAAGTGCTGGCACTCAGCCTAATTTGAATAAATGACTTTTGAATTTGAATTTTGAATTTAACAGTAAATTGGTTTACCGTGAGGGTCCGAGAGGCCGAGTTATTTATCCGTAAGTGTTTAAACAACCAATACTTAGTTAAACTTGTGATTAAAAACTCATTAACACGCGTGTTTCGATCAATTGTTACTTATTAACTAGTAGTTTTTAACCAATAGTTAGTAATTTATTTAATTTTGACCACTGTTCAAGCTAAATATTGGCCGGAAAACGCACATTAACGGAATTAACCATTGGGTAACACCGGATCAAAAAACTCGCCCTGAGAATCTATTTCCGCAAGGTTTGTATATGTGTTGTTAAATCTTTGAATAAACTATTTAAATTTCCCCGTCTAGGTAGGTACATTTAATGTAAACAGCAATGGTTTGGATTCCCTGTATCGGCGGGACGCGAGACGAGGTGGAAGAACATTCCAAACAGATCGACCGCGAGATCAAACAGTGGATCAAATCTTACAATGAAGTGAGTATGAATGAAAAACCATCGAGAACAGAAATGTATCTATTGTTTTTCTTAGGCATAAATTTTATTGCACAGACGTCTGCTCAAGCTACAACAATCTGTCAAATTTCTTTAATATATTTTCAACTTTATCGCTAGAGTTTTACGTTCAAGGTTGATTGGGAAAATTTGACAGTTTCGGGTAGCTTGATGTGCTGGCGTCTGTACATAAATAAACGTTCCTATTCGTTCGGGGAAAGGCACTACAGAACCCAGTCCATATCTATACTCCTTATTCATGTAGGTAGTAAATATGTGTGTAGGTGTGTATTTAAGTACCTTCGTCCGTGTGTCACTGCGGGGTGCCAACTAAAAACCAGCGCTGGGAGTCTGACGCCCAGCAAATTCAGAGATGGCGCCTTTCGATATGGGCGCGCTCAGCGCAATTCTGTACCTACCTACTTTTATTTTTGTTAATTTGTCTTTGTTGGTGTACGTTTGTGTCTGTGTCGAATAAATATGTTCTATTATATTCTATATGGACTACTACTACAAACCTATAAGAAAAATAATGAATATTTTCAGGCTATAAAACTGTTACTACTGGGCACAGGGGAGAGTGGGAAAACAACTATTATTAAACAAATGAAAATTTTACACGTTCAAGGATTCTCCGCAATGTAAGCAAATAAATACCAATTTTAATACGCCTTTGTCCTTCCCGACATTAAATTCGTAGACGACTGACATCCACCAGCGCGCACTGGGCCCATCTGGAGGCACCTGTGTTTAAGGCTGGAACACAGACAGTGCCGGATTAAGCAAGCGCGGGGCCTGTAGCAAATTCCCCCCCCCCACAGGACCCCAAAGGAACTTAGGACTCGCATGTGGAACAGAGCCATGGTGCCGGCTTGTAGCGAAATGTTTATGTAAGAGCGGGCCACCCCAATGCAGTGGGGCCCGTAGCATTTGCTACTCTTGCTATATGGCTAATCAGCCACTGAACACAGGCCTGCTGCCCTACTATGACGTGCTGATGCCATCCAATTCCGATGATGTAAATGGGATAGTGCTATTCGCTATGTATAGTTCCGTCTCTCTCTAAGGGCGGAATCAGCATCGTTCTAAGACTTCCCTGTGTTCAGTGCCGGATTAGCAATATCCTTCTCCTCATCATCTCTGGAGCTAGAACTTCCATCAGTGGGAACATAATTTGCTGATAATGTTATGCTTACCTATCTTACCGTTATGTGGAATTAAATATGATACTGATCTTTTTGTGTTTTTAAGCGAACGAGCAGAAAAAGCGAACCACATTCGTCACAATATTCATGAATCTATCCACGATATTGTAGACAGCATGGCTTCGTTGAACATACCTCTGCAAAATCCAAAGAACAATCATTCAAGAGAATATATTCTGAAGCTTGGTGATGATGGGCCTAAAGAATACACAGAAGTGAGTGTTTCCTTCATTTTAATTTTTAGCATGTTGTAAGACTGTAAAATGTCGCGTGAAATTGTAAATTATTTTTTCTAAATAAGACACAGATATTTTAGAAACTATTGAATTTGGATTTGATTTATTGTTTGTTTACATAAAATATCGAGAAATTATAATCTAATCAAGATTTATTACAATCTTAAGGAGTCTGCAATTTTGCGGTGACATACATATCTAGGTAATTCAAAGCAGGAACTGGTAAAATGTTTTATTTTCTTGTTTACAGGAATATTTTGACCATGTACGATCATTGTGGCGTGACGGCGGAGTCAGAGAATGTTTTAAAAGATCGAATGAATATCAACTAATAGATAGTGCTGAATAGTAAGTAACAATAATTTAAGACAACGCCATCTAGGGTTGTCTTCAAAAAATTAAAATATATTTTTATTTTGTCCAGCGTCAGATCCCCAGGATCTATCGCTCAGCAAATGCTGAGCAGCAAACCTTTCGGTATGGGCACGCTCAGCGCAATTCTGTATTATTTTTGTTAGTTTGTCTTTGGTGCTGTACGTTTGTGTATGTGCCGAATAAATGTTTTCTGCTCTTTTCAACGCAATGACAATATTTGAAATACTGTCATCTAGTGTCACGTGGCATTATTAAGATATTTTAATTCTGGCTTTCGATAATAGATGGCGCATTTCAGTAAAGCATCGTAGGTTGGAGCCACTTCTTCAAAAATTATTATTCTTTGAAATATTTTTTCAGTTTCCTAGATAGAATAGATCTTATTGAAAAACCCGATTATATACCATCAGACGCTGACATATTGAGGTGTCGACAGAAAACAACAGGCATACAGAAAATTGAATTCAAAGTTAAGGTAAATATTGCTAACAGTGCAAAGTTAGAACTCGTAGTGTTTCTACTACTACTGAGCTCTTTTCTATTTCTAGGTCCCAAAATCTATGCACGGTGGTATACAGGACTTTTGGATGTTCGATGTTGGCGGACAAAGAGGGGAAAGAAAGAAATGGATACAGGTACAAACATCAACATCAACATACTTTTAAGTTCAATTACAAGATAATGTGGCAACCACGGAGCAAATACAGAGAGGAGACGGCCTAAACAACTGTGCACTGTGATTTTCAACTAGGTCCTGACGTCATCACGTGGGCGTGGCCTTAGTCAGTGTATTGTTGGCGTTCGTCCTGTGCACTTCGTAAACGTTCCCTTTTAACAGCATTACATTCGCGTTAAAAGAAAAAAAAATAAGAAGTGTTATGTTTTATCTTGTAAAAACTATTCGGATAGACGTTCTGATGCTATGGACGGCATCACATTTCATTTGTAAGTTATTTTATGCGTAATTTATTAAAATAGTTCTAGAAAAATCTCTTAGCTTCGGTGTTTTCAAATATAATTCTACCCGACATTAGATGGCGACACTTTGTGTCATGGGAACTAAGAATATTTAGGTATGTAGAGCTCAGTATTTATATATTTTATTAATCATATGTACTGAAATTTCTTCAACTTTCATTCCTAAAGATCCTTTAATCGCCAAAATATTGTTTTTGTAGTTTTTATATCATTTTGTAAACAGGCCGCCATCTATCGTCAATTATGAACATTAATCATGAACATGTCAAAAATACAGGGCCGGAATTAGAATCCAATCCGAATGTCTCGCGGCTGTCTCACACGTGGAAGGTACTTAAGTAAAACATTTTAAATACGCTAGACATAAAAATACAATCTCTTAAAACTAAATATTTTAACTACAATAATTTATTTAAAGTACTTTCCCTCAGTGAGACAACTGGTATGGTAGTTGTTGTTTACTTAATTAAAGGTGAGGCTAAATGAACGTAATTTTATGAGTTGTGAGTCGCGTAAAATGAGTCGGCGGAATTCCGCTTCATACTAAAGTCCAACTCACTTTGCGTCGCCGTATAGCACAAACACCCCGGGCTACTCTCTAAGCCCGAAGTTCGTAGTTTCGGGCTTAGTTGCGAGCGTATTCTACTCCATATCACCTACGGACTTATGACTTATGTAATCCCTAATAAACAACTAATTTTCTTTCGTCATTTATCAAAAATCTTTTTATTCAAACATTTTTTTTTTTTTCATAAAAGTATCAATAGGCATTTCAATAAAAAATATGTATCAAGATGGTTCGCAAAATGAATTAAAAAAAAACAGATTACCTACTCCCTGCATCGAAAATCCTGAGTACGACCCTGTTGCATCCTGCACTTTAATGTCATCTAGTGTGAGATAGTTGCGTAACTACAAAGTAAAATCGACGGAACTAGCGAGTAGTTTTGCTATTGACCGGTAGATGGAAAATAAAGAAGTGGGCGGGATCTAACACCCCCTCACCCCGCAAAGTGTCACGCATTTCTTCATAGGGAAATTAAATTACAACATCTCCTCTTTGTATTTGCTCCGTGGTGGCAACTGTGATGTATTTATGAATGACCCAAATTTTTGGAATTAAACTGTCATTGGCTAAACTATGCACCTACTGTCTGTTGAACGTTATGTTTTATGGTTATTATTTTTTTTTTTTTATAAAGTATACATATTTTTTTGCATTCCCAACCAGGTATTCGAAGGTATCCACGCCATCTGGTTTCTAGTAGCGTGCAGTGACTTTGATCAGAACTTGAGAGAAGATGGTACTCAGAATAGACTCAAAGAAGCGCTTGTGTTGTTTGAAGATGTCTGGCAAAGCAGGTGGGTATATGTACTGGCGTCATACTTAGGTACATCGATTTTCGATGTATTGGATATGCGTATTTTAACAATCAAACAAACGCACATGTGAATCGGATTTCTGGTTCGAGTTTTTTAACTCACTCATGCATTGAAAAGTGCTGCATTGTAACATGAAATTTAAGTCTGGGTTGTTTGTTCTCATCATCTTCCTGCCCTTATCCCATGTTACTTCGGGTCGCGCAACACGTTTTTTTCTTCCATCCTGTCCTGTCAACCGTCACGCTATCACTCCCTTTTCTTTCATATCACTCCTAATACAATCCATCCATCTTTTCTTTGGCCTCCCTCTCCCTGTCCATCCATCCACATTGTTGATTCTTTGTTCTAATGGCCCAAAAAGCTATTCTTTAAAGTCGAAACAACGAGCATTGTTCACCATTGCTCACTGTGTTTAGGCCATGATGAACTTCCCAGTTTTTTCCATCACTGTATAGTAAGTTCAAGATAATGATATTTAATACCAACATAATGGTTGACTTTATGGTCATCCTCAACACTGCAGCACATACCGGGGAATCCGGAATCTATGAAACCTGAAAATATGCATAAAAAAAACTTTGTAGCGCCTAACATTTTCTTCACCGCAATTTTTTGCAAACATAACACTACTCACCGACACAATTCCCACAGGTTCCTCCTCGAAGCAGGGTTGATTCTGTTCCTGAACAAGCAGGATATCCTTGAGAGTAAGGTATCTCAGGGTCGTTGCATCGCCCCCTACTTCCCGAAGTACAATGAGTTCCAAGCAGCAGGAGACGAATACACCAGGACTAAGATGTTTATCAAGAGTTTGTTTGTGGTACGTATTTCGCTTAAATATCTAAGTTTTACTGTTCCAAAATGGTTAAAGAATCTGACAGTATTAGACCATCAGTTTGGATTTTTCCAGTGAACGACAAAAGCGTATTTTCTTTTAGAAAAGGAATTTTAGAGAAAAACTGGAATAACAATATACATAAATATCTACAAATATGTATGCCTTTACAGCCTCTTTTTCACTACCACCAGCTTGCCACAGCATAATTTTTGTAAATATAAATCTTCCCAACGCAACGACTCAATATAGCTGGATATTCTGATCAAAATACATATTTTTTTGTTCCAAATTCGACCACATGTGGCGCTGTTTCAACTTGCAACTACCCACTATCTGTATTGCTTGATGCTTGTGCTAAAATAAGAATACCTACAAACTAGAAATATCTAAAATAGATATTTAATTTAAATTACTTGTTTATAGGAGGTACCTCGGAATTTAAAAATATCTTACATCTAGAGGTCGTTTCAATTGGTTTCAATACTTTTGTCTTTGATTTGTTAAACGGTTAACAAGCTTGTTTTCCATTTATACAAGCTTCAAACAAATTATCGTTTGGCACAACGTTATTATTTTTCTCAATATATAGAAAACAGTTATAAAAATGCAGTTGTTTTGGTATAGGCCACGGAATTTACACGGGAAAAAGATAGCAAACTCTCTCAGCCAGTGTCTGTGTTCCCTACCACCTAAAACCCGACAACCGGCAGGCAAAATTATATCCATAGCTTTCCATAGAATTGAGCTCAAAGCTAGCTCATTCATCAGGGAATCAGCCAGGTTTGCGGAATGGTTCGAAAGAGTTACTGCGGCCCTGGAAGGCTACTATAGACTAGGTATAACCTAACCGTCTTCCTACAAATGCCCTTTGCGTTCCAGGGGAGCTACTCTCTAGGCCCGGAGTCCGTAGTTTCGGGCTTAGTTGTGGACGTATTCTAGTCCGACAACACGATTTGACAGTAACTGTCAAATCGTGTTGTCATTCATTCTTAGTGGTTCGGTGATACGGACTAGAATACGCCCGCAACTAAACTCGGTACTACGGACTCCGGGCTTAGAGAGTAGCCCCCCTGGAACGGAACTGGCATTTGTAGGAACACGGGTGGGTTATAGTCGGTAAGAGTCTGAAACTATATCCCTCCCGCTCCGCGCAGAGCAGGAGTCATTTGATGCATTCCCATTTAAAAAAAAAAAAAAAAGTTTACAACATAATATTTTGATTGAACAATTTAAGTTACTCCTTTGGGTGGAAAGCGAAGGATGAGAATGAGTCATTTGATGATGATTTTAGGAAATAAAACAAAACTTTTCACTTTCCAGGAAGTAATAACAAAGAAACGCAACCGTCGCGCTCTAAACGCGTCGGCTGAACGCTTCGTGGTCGCAGAAGCGCGCCGCGCCAGGGAGTGCTACTTCCACTTCACGACCGCCACTGACACAGACAACGTGCGGACTGTGTTTAGGGACGTCCACCAGATCATACTCACGCACATGCTCAATAACTTAGGAGTTTATTAAGATGACACTTCATTTAGTGTTTTTGTCATAATATTCGCGTTACTTACTCGATAACAGAATGTATATTTGTCACCGGAAAATTGCAGACTCCGTAAGATCGTAATAAATCTTTATTAGAGTATTGTTTCTCGATATATTATGAAAAAATCGTTTTGTATACTTACACATGCAAATTTAATAGTTTCCAATAAATCCGTGTCTTATTAAGATAACAATGTTTACCAATGTTTACTCCAAAACGACAGATAGTTATCTGATTTTATAAGGAACTAGCACTTCGCCCGCGACTTCGTCCGCGCGGATTTAGTAGGTACTCCACAAACTTCAACGCCCCCTCAAACCCTTTTTAAAGGTAAGTTTTGGAAAATTAAGCACTACGATATCCATTCAACGGTCTCAGGATCAGCCTACTATCCACCCAGTTCACCCCGTTCACCCCGCCAGAGGTTGACTATGTAAACATTGTTAGATCTGTTTCAAATTTCCCACTTTTAGCTTGTTCATTCCAATTTCCACGTAAATTGAAGTAAGCAATAATGTCCTCCCCTGAAAAATTCATCAACCCTTTTCGCCCCTTATATTTGTTATTCTTAATTTTTTATCCAAAACATTAATGCCGTGCATTAAGTTTCTCCCCAGTTAGCTCAAACCGCAACATTTTTCTTACTTAGAGCATCGAAAAATCCAAATATTTGTTATTTTTCTTTTTTTATCCAAAACATTAATGCCGTGTTTCAGCTTCATCGGACTAAGCGTTAAGATTCTCCCCAGTTCGCTCAAACCGTAACATTTTTCTTACTTAGACCATTTTTATGCCCGTCGTAACTTTAAAACGAAAGGTCCGATTTGAGTAATTTGAAGTGTAGTTTACATGTACATTATCAACCTTAATTCTAAACAAACAAACTAACTAATCTTTACTCTTTATAATATTAGTTTAGATAGATTAGATATATAATCCTGATGATGTGTCTGTTTGAGTATTATTCGCAAATTATCGGCATTCGATTGAACTGAGTCTATAAAATAATCATTAAAATGTCTTGCTATCATTTTAGGAATATTAAATTTCATAGAATTGGTTACCTCCCAAGTTGCTTTAGACTTGTTAGTGCTAGTTCCTATAAAATAGCTGTTTTGAGCCCTTTGTGTTAATTTGATCACTTTTTAATATCTCTTTGAGAATTATTTGAAAGCCGCTTTTGTATCACTATTTCGCTTTATTCTGTATTGCTATAATAAAGTTCATAATAAAGATCAAATAAGTTCATTGAACTTTATAGAATTTACTGGTGATTGTGGAATACTGAGCATACAAATGATAAAAGCACTCAATACAATTGCAAAAGAACTTGGCCCAAAGGAAATAAATACTAAAAATATTCTGCTTTTAATTTTCAAGATTAGAATCAAAATTTAGGATTCGTTGAATCTCGTGAGTTTGGAGGAATTACGTTACCCAAAAAATTGGGGCGTTTTTCAATTCTATTAGATTAAAACTCCTTTAATTGTATTAGAAGTTTCAACTACCATTACCGAAGTTAATGCAATTATCAATGTCTTCAGAACTGTTCAAAACATTATGCGCGCGTGGATTTCCTTAGCAGAGTTATTTTAGAAATGTATTTATTATACTCTTCAAAGATCTTATACTTACAATCATCAACAAATATATTTCGAAAAAGATTATTACAGGATTTTATGTTGATAAAAAACTCTATGGCCCATAACTCATTAATAGGTACCAACTCTTAACATCTTACACACGTGATAACTTTTAAACGAAATATCCGATTGAGATGAAACAAAAAGTATTTTACTTCTACATAAATACTCTTGATAACATAATGCTTAATTTCGATAAAGATTAATATTACGATACGTATTTAACGTAGTTTTTTTTCTTTAGACGATTTAATAATTATTTTGAACACAAAATGGGTTATTGTGATTAAACCATGATAGCTAGATATATGTTCTCGCGGACTTTTTTGTAGGTCTTAATGGGATCTTCTAACCCGTAGTACATCATTTTGTTCTTTTGTCAATAGTTTTTGCAGCGCACGCAAAAAAAGGTTTTTGATTTTACACCTTGTGTTACGAAATAGCAATTTTATTACGGATCCCTAATTTTGAAAAAAAACAAAATAGCCTATAGCCTTCCTCGATAAATGGACTACCCAACACTGAAAGAATCATTCAAATCGGACCAGTAATTCCAGAGATTAGCGCGTTCAAACAAACAAACAAACAAACAAACAAACTCTTCAGCTTTATAATATTAGTATAGATTACACTAATTTTATTTCAGAAAAAAAGATTAGGATTCCGTCCACAAAAATGAAACCCATTTTCAGACGGTCAAAGCCGCGGGCAGAATCTAGTACTTATACCCTAACATCATAATATGAATTAATTTTTTAGCAAAAAAAGCAATATTTTTTGTGACAGCGGGGGTGATGGGTGGGTTACTTACTACGCAGCGAAAGGCAATCTTCACAGACTGCATTCAGCTTGAATCGAAGGAAGCAATAAAATTGAGATAAGGGCAAATGAATTAGGATTAGAATAGCAACTTAGGACCCATAAAGGTGTTTGAAACGAAGATACACGCTAAAATATGTAAAAGAGAAATAAGCGAGTTCGACTATTGTGATTGGTTGACCGAATTATTATCAGCCAATCAGATCACTTGTATAATCAGCCAATGGGTAAAGTTCTTACGCTGTTAATTGACAGGACTCCTATTTTTTAAGACTCTAATTTTTAAACGATTTCCCTTCCAAAAAGGGTTTTGGGAGCCAAATAAGGTATAATTACAATTCGTTTAATAAGTCATCTACCCACTTATGTTATTTATTATTTTATAGTATTTTCCATTAAAATAAGTTTCTTTTTTTTTGTTTGACTGTTTACCTTCATTACTTAGGTACCGATATAGGAACCTAATATGACAAAAATCAAATGAAAACGACGGTCTGCTGCAGTGACGTATTATGTGGCTAGTAGGCATTCGTAGGTCCCTACACCATGTCCACAAAAAATAAGGTACTGTAGGGAGACCACCAGCCCTACTATGACGTGCGAATGCCATCCAATTCCGATGACGTAAACGGGATAGTGTTATTCGCTATGTAGGTATAGCTCCGTCTCACTCTTAGAGCGGAATCATGATCGTTTTAAGACTTCATAGAAGGGTCCCATCCATGTCCTAGAAAGCTACCCAAATTGTTAACGTTTTTAGACACATCCATCAAGAAACAGTAAATCTGCGGCCCTGAAAAGGGCCTTGTCAAATTTGGAAAAATAAACTGATAATCTTATATTACACTCCTCAACATCTTCATCATTCAACAAAAATCACCCGCCAAAACCGTACAGCGTTCTTCCTTGCCTCTTCAAAGCATAGACAACGTCCATCGCTGTCACAGTTTTTCTTTTGGCGTGTTCAGTATACGTCACGGCATCGCGGATCACATTTTCTAGAAACACTTTTAGCACGCCACGAGTTTCTTCGTAGATTAATCCTGATATTCTCTTCACACCGCCTCTTCTTGCTAATCTTCGGATGGCAGGCTTCGTGATTCCTTGGATGTTGTCCCGAAGAACTTTTCTGTGGCGTTTGGCGCCTCCTTTGCCCAATCCCTTCCCGCCTTTGCCGCGACCTGTCATTTTGACTTTGACGTTTAACTTTTTTTTAAGTGAATGTGACGATGGAAGGATGTGGACTGCGTTCTTTGCGCGAGCGTGTCGTATTTATAGGCTAAGCGCGTGGATATTGTTTCTGTTGTGGGTAGTTGTAATTTTGTTACAAGGAATTTATCAAAGAATAAGGTGGTCTCTTTACGCAAAATATTGTTTGCAATGGTTTTAAATGTTCTTAATAAATCAAGCCTTCTATGTGATTGCTAGGGTTCTATTTGCTATTCTTCAAGAAGTCTTAGAAGTATGACACAGGAACGTAGTAACGGGATAATGTGTTCAAAATATCAATAAAACCCGTTTTCCAAATTTCATTCAAATCTGTTCAGCCGTTGAGGCGTGATTGAACCTCGGAAAGCACGTTAACCTGTTGGTCCCGGTTGTCAGTTATAAATCTTTGACAGTCGTTCGTTACGGGTAGTCAGTAGCCACTGAAATCAGCCATGCCACGGGCTACCAATCGGCTATCTTGTTACCCTGAAGTTTGGCGTGTTTCCCTGGGTTTTCGAGATCAGACAGACAGTCCCGCCATGTAAAATACTGATGCTCAGCTGCATCCGGTTAGACTGGATGCCGACCCCAATTTAGGTACTTATTTGGGAAATTGCAGCAGATTGAATGAAGAAGTAAAATAGAGCTGGCCAGTTACAAACTAAGCAAAAACTCTGCCTCATTGGTGTAGTAGTCACACTGGTTTTTTTTGTTGGTAAACGTTTTCTAAAAAGGAAATCTAGCTAGATCGATTTATCGCCCGCGAAACCCCTGCATAATAAATTTCATGAAAATCGTTGGAGCCGTTTCCGAGATTCAGATCATACCTATATATACATAAATTCAAGAATTGCTCGTTTAAAGGTATTAGATAATTACATGGCGAAATACAGTACAGACGTTATTATAATTATGTTACGATATTTCAAACAAAAATACATTCCAAACGACATTTTATGATTGAAATATTCAAACCACATCAACGCCTGATTGGTCAATCACTTTGTCTAACTCGCACAATTCCCCACTACTTGCAAACATCAACGACCTACTTTAACCGTGCAACAAAACATGGTAACGTTGGACATAGTAAAAATTCAATTAAGAAAACAAGATGGCGCCCGTAAAAGTTCCAAAGAAGGCCCTGAAACCAACACCAACGAAAGACAGCGTCATCTCACGACCTATCGTCAAAACCAAGAAACTGAAGAAGAAAAACTACCAGAGCTTCTCCATCTACTTGTACAAGTTACTGCGAATGGTGGCACAAGAAAACATGGGCATCTCAAGAAAATCTATGCTCATTATGAACAATTTCCTCAACGATATGCTAGAGAAGATTGCGATAGAAGCTGGAAGATTGGCTGGTCACACCAAGAAGTCGACGCTTAGCAGTAGAGAGATCCAGGCAGCTGTCAAACTTGTCATCCCCGGAGAACTGTCAACGCACGCGAACATTGAAGCTGTCAAAGCTATCAATATGTTTCACAAAAGTCATGAACGCGATGCGGCGGCAAAGGACAATAGCTAGATGACGTAAAAATGTGACATTATTCCAGTGAGTGAGACGGTGTAAAATGAATACATACTTATAATTATTAGGTTTAAATTATTGAAATGGTTGATTGATTTATTAATAAATGATTGTAAAGTTTGTCGGTTGTTTTATTGAAATAAAGAATCAAATGAATGCTTATTGCTAACTTTTACCCATAAATGGCTTCGGTCCAATCCCCGCAGAAACCATGCATTTTCTTGATACAGCTTTGTATTAATTACAAAAAAAAACAATTCGTATCGAATCGGATCAGGGTGAGGTGAGAGGTGACGAGACCACCTAGAGTTCGTCGCCGCGTTGTCTCCCGCAAGAGCTGATTTGGGGTGGCTAAGGAAAGAATACCTGGAAAGATTTTGGGGAGGCGTTCGCCCAGCATTGGTAAGTACAGGCTGAATTAAAAAAAGCAGTACCTACTGCAAGATATTTAATGACCTAAAAATAGGTCTAATCTATAAGTATAGGATCGTTATCGAATCATATCTAATCTAGATAGTTAATTAAGATTTTTCGTCCTGCCTATCCCAAAATCGCAACCTAAATTGAAGTTTCAATCGTTCCCACTGTTGGAAATCAAGCTGTCACGAGGCCCAGTGGGGTGCATAAAATAAGTGGCATTAATCTCAAACGTTTTGCGATTCCAAACTCCCGGAGCACCCTGGATAGCTACCGTAGCACTCATTACCTAACGTCTAGCAGACTAATTCCTTCACCACGATGGCACATCCATTCATCAAATAAGAAAATGGTATCTAAGTAATCACCTTCCCAGCGCACAAAATGTAGCAGCGGAATATTCCTACAAGTTTACAACTTCTTACACCGCGGGTCAAAATTCGACAATTTACCTGGAGTGGGGACCTACAAAACTGTAAAAGGCACACAATCATAGCAAAACACGCAATCCGTTTAACGGAATATTCCTAAAACATTTTACTAACACAAAGTGCGGGTAGTATCGCTCAAAACAAATCAAAACTACCCACAACATCTTCAATACACCAAGACTGGGGACCTGAAACTCTATAGGGATTGTTTGAGGAGTCAGTCGCGTCGCTCCCCGTAACATCGCTCACACATCAGCTAGACACAAGATGGCGCGCACCAAGCAGACCGCGCGCAAGTCTACGGGCGGCAAGGCTCCGCGCAAGCAGCTGGCCACCAAAGCCGCGCGGAAGAGCGCGCCCGCAACCGGCGGCGCCGGCGTGAAGAAGCCGCACCGCTACCGGCCCGGCACCGTCGCGCTGCTAGAGATCCGCCGCTACCAGAAGAGCACCGAGCTGCTCATCCGCAAGCTGCCGTTCCAGCGCCTGGTGCGGGAGATCGCGCAGGACTTCAAGACGGACCTGCGCTTCCAGAGCTCGGCGGTGATGGCGCTGCAGGAGGCCAGCGAGGCGTACCTGGTGGGGCTGTTTGAGGACACGAACCTGTGCGCTATCCAAGCCAAGCGCGTCACCATCATGCCCAAGGACATCCAGCTGGCGCAGCGCGTGCGCGGTGAGCGCGCCTATTTACTGTCACTGTCATGTAGCTAGGTAGGTATACATTGACAAAGCCCTTCTCAGGGCTGCAAGGTTTTCTGTTTCTTTTCTAGGTGTTTCCAAAACGTTACAATAAAAACCCTTTTTCTGTGCGGGAATTTTGGTGATGGCAACCCTGATGGATAACATATTTTTTTCCAGATATTTTGATTTGAAAACCAAACTACTGAACAGATTTTGATGAAATTTCTATAGGACCAATCGGAAAGTATATCCTTTCGCATAAAATAATTCTCCCTTTGGGGAAGGCCTGCGTTCAGCAGTGGACGTCTTTCGTTCGGCTGATGGTGATGGAGCGACTTCCAATATGACTTCCACAACACACGATACCCCGGTTAAATTATACGTTTGTAGGTTTGTTAAAAATAATATTAAAACCTACTTATTACAAGAAATTTTTCAGTGATAGGAAACTACAATTAACCGTCATCTCATAATAGCAAACAATTATTTAACGCTACCGAAGGCGTGAGTGCGTTCTACATATTATTAAGCAAGTACTAGGTAGCTTTTACCCGCGACTTCGTATGCGCATATCCTGTTTTTTTCCGTTCCCATATAGCCGCCTTCCTCATTAATGTGGCTATCGTATACAAAAAGAATTTTCCAAATCCGACTGGTAGTGACAGAGATTAGCGCGTTCAAACACTCTTCAGCTTTATTAAATTAGTCCATAGTGTATAGTATAAACCAAGGCTTGGAACCGGTTTAAAAATAACCGGTTATTAAATGTTATAAACCGGTTTTATCGTTTTTTTCGTTCGGAGTCGAAACGTTAAAAGAGCGTTAAGAAGAACCCTAATTAACCGGTTTATTCCGCGAGAGCCGAGCGACACGCGGCGTCCGCTTTCGGCGGGGCAGTAGTGCAGCCGGTTCTTATACTTCAGCACGGCTGCCCATTGGAGGTAGGCGACAAAAACCGTTCAAAACCGGTTAATTCCACAAAACCCATTTACGAACTTTTGTAGCTTATAACCGTTTAATTGGGGTTAAAGGTAGAACCAAACCGAAATCATAAGTTCCCTATGTACTAAGGCGTTTACCGGTTCGAATTTTTTTCCGGTTTCCAAGCCCTGGTATAGACTATAAGCGTGTATAAATATATATATAATAACTAGTGGTCCCGACAGACGTTGTCCTGTCCGAACGTTTGCTTTGTGTCTGACGAAAAAATATAGAAA
Organism: Mamestra configurata; assembly: GCA_002192655.3. Lineage (NCBI taxonomy): Eukaryota > Metazoa > Arthropoda > Insecta > Lepidoptera > Noctuidae > Mamestra > Mamestra configurata. The sequence continues at coordinate 104,663 of NDFZ01004679.1, read as the reverse complement.
TCGATTGCAGCGTCACCTACCGAATCCAATTGTGAATCTAAACCATTCTCAAATCCCCTTGAACACACACAAAAAAATTCATCAACATCGGTCCAGCCGTTTAGGAGGAGTTCACTGTCAACACACGTACAGAAGAATTATATATATAAAGGTAAGCGAGTCGAGGGTAGAAGCTAGCTTTTTAATATGAACCTATGCGTCTCGGTCGAAGTAGGTAAATCACGGACGCAGTCACGCTATTGACAGTTTTAAACAAAGACTACTATAGTATACTGTTTTAAAGTTTTATTTGATTACTAGTTACAAACCGGAAACTTTTAAATGTTTATCTTATCGATCGATGCTTTTTTTGCTTGTTTGTTAAGAACATGTATTTTAGCTTAGGTTATCTGCGGTATAAAAAGTTGGAAACACCTGCAAATAGTACAGGGTTTTGCATTACATAACATAAGTAACATCACGCTTGCAATCCTTAATGGGAACAACAATTTTGTAGGTAGGTAAAACCCCTGTGGCGCTTTTTGCCATAAACAGGCACTCTGAGTTGTTTATTTATTTATTTGCTTGCTTGTGGCACATCTAATATGTTTATGGGGCACGCGGTGCTAACCTGTAAGAAATTGTCAATTCTCAATTCTCAATTCTCAATTCTTTATTGCGTACCATAATGTATAAAGTTGTTAGGAAATAATTTTATTAGTCACAATTATGGACCCTGTCGGGCACAGCATAGAACAAGTAGGAGAGAGGAGGAAGAACACTGAGTGATTAATGTAATAACTTTTATTAGATATTTGTTAGTTTTACTGGTTTATTAATGCAGAATTTAATTTAGGAATTATAATGATTGTTTTATAAATTATATAGGTATTTTAATTAATTTAGTAACATTGTAAAAACAATTTTTATTATTATTTTACTAACTTATTATTATATGATTATTTATTATTATTTTACTAACTTATTATTATTTATTACGTAATTATTATTTATTATCCGTAAGGTAAGTTATTTATTGGACGCTTCGTATTTATTTAGAAATTAATTTTTACGTTTAATGAGTAGGTAGTGAGTCATACACAACATTTATAGATATAAATAGATAGTTGTGAATTTTATATTTTATCACTTAAGTATTCGCTTATACTATAGTAGCATTTGTTCATCAGGAAATGCTTCAATTTATTGACAAAGACATTATATTTATCTATATTCTTGATTAGCTCAGGTAACTTATTATAAATTTTTATGGACATGACAAAGGTACTATTGGAGTGCATTTTTAGTCGCGATGTTGGTAAGTTTAGTCTATTTTTATGTCGTAACATAATTTTCGTTTGTATGTCCTCTCTTTTTGTAAATAATTCTGGGTACTTATGCACGAACTTACAAACTTCAAATATATAGAGACAGGGTAGCGGTAGAATCTTTAATTCCTGAAAGTGAGGTTTACAGCTATCAGTGGCTTCAATATTTACTATGATTCTAATTAGTTTTTTTTGTAGGGTAAATAGCGTAGGCGCGTCGGTGCTGTTACCCCACAAGATTACACCGTATTTTAACCATGCGTAGGCGTACGCGTAGTACGTTACGAGTGCAGTTTTGAGGTCGGTAGTTTTTTTGATCTCGCGGAGAGCGTATGAAAATTTGGATATTTTTGCTCTTACTTTCTGGATGTGTGACTTCCAATTTACATGTGTATCAATGTTTAGGCCTAGTAGGGTGAATTTATCAACTACTTCTAATTTATTATTTTTAAAGCTAAAGTTTATATTTATTGGTATTTTTTGGCGAGGATGGAATGATATTATTTTAGTTTTATTAAAGTTTATTTCTAGATTATGTTCATTCATCCAGTTTGTTGTCGAATCTAGTATGGAATTTAATTTATCATTTAGATTGGAGTTATTATCGCATGAGGTAAGTATAGAAATGTCATCTGCAAACAGGACACATGGCTCACTTATATTATTAGGAAGGTCATTTACGTAGACAAGAAATAAGAAACACCCTATTACGCTTCCTTGCGGGATTGAGGCGGTTATTTGTTTGCTGTCGGATCTGATTAATTCTATTTCATTTTTGCTGCTGTTATAATGTTCAATTTCTACTATTTGTTCCCTATGTTTCAAATAAGAAACAAACCAGTCATAACATTTGCCGCGGATTCCTATACTGTATAGTTTATGTAATAGTATGTCAAATTGCACTTTGTCATATGCTTTAGTCATATCAAGCAGAAGTCCTATCGCGTACTTTTTATCATTGATGATGTCAAGGGCTTTTTGAATATATTTATAAACGGCCAAGATAGTGGAGCGGTTTTTGCGGAAACCGTTTTGGCAGTCATTAAATATATGATATTTTTCACAAAACGCATATACTCTATTACACATGGCTTTTTCAAATATTTTGGAAGCTGTCGGTAAGAGGGCAATTGGGCGGTAGTTATTCGGATCTGTTTTATCATTCTTTTTGTGAATAGGTTTTATAAGAGCTTTTTTCAAGAGATTGGGAAAAGCTCCTTCTTCAAACGATTGGTTTAATAATTTATAAAATGGTAAGGTTAATTCGTCTGCACATTGTCTGAATAAGGAAGGTGGAAGTTCATCAACGCCGTGGCTATTTTTATTTTTCAAATTTTTTATTAATGTGTTCACCTCGTAAGGCTCAATTGGGCTGAGGAAGATTGTATTCTCTGTAGGGCATACAACTGAAGATCCTTTCGGTTTAGCGTTTGAGTTATTCGTAGCCTCCCCGATAGAAGCAAAGAAATCGTTAAATATGTTTGCTACCTCTTTGGGTTCAGAAGTTACGCTATTATTCGTTTTTAGGGTTATTCTACATTTCTCACTTGCTATTTTTTTGTTTGTACGTTCATTTATTATGCTCCACATTGTCTTAACTTTATTATTTGATTTAGTCATTTTACTTTTGTATTGTAGTTTTTTTGCTGTTGTTACCGTCTTCTTTAGAATTTTTTCATATTTTTTGTAATATTGAGTTAATATCGTATTTTTGGTTTTAGTTGTTAGTATTTTTAATAACCTTTTGTTTTTACAAGAGCTTTTTATGCCTACGGTGAGCCAGTATTTTTTAAATATTGGTTTTAACTTTATTTTTTTTAATGGTATACACTGATTTAGTTTGTTAATGAGTATGCCATTAAAAGCTTCTCTCTTCTCTCTAATGAGTATGTCACACTAGGTAACCTTAGATTATAGTTGACTAGTTGTTCATTGTAAATTATCCAAAGGGAACATACTCCCGGGATAAAAAGTATAGACTATAATCTACCACTGTGCCAAATTTCATCAAAATCGTGTGTGTAGTTTTTGCGTGAAAGAGTAACAAACATTCATCCATTCATCCATCCATCCATCCATTCATACTTACAACTTTCGCGTTTATAATATTAGTAAGATTATTACTTTAAATATTTACAGTGTAAACAATTGTTGGTTGGCCAATAAAGGAAAATAAAAAATAAATTAAATTAAAAAAATATATTTATTTGGTTAACCACCAATCATTTAGAAGTGACAATTAATTGCAGGCTAACACCACATGCATAATTTGTGGTTATAGGTACTTACATAGTTACACATTGTTATCAACTTGTCCTACAAATAAAGCATTGCTTTTAACTTACAAACAAAATTTAAAACAGCAATTATTAATAATAACGAATACAGCAAGTTTATAAAAAGTAGTGTTAACAAAAACAACGGGTTGCACTCCGGGAGTGCCGGCAGAAGTGAAAACTTGAACATTAACGTTGTGCATTTTTGATATTTTTGGGGAATAATTTCGCACGAATTGCTTTAATACAGTATAAAAGTACTATCATTTGACGACACGGTTAGTGCAGTGTTTGAGCGATTGACTGCTGCGCTGCGTGTCGCGGGTTTGATTCCCGCACGGAACAAATATTTGTATGACCTACAGATAGTTGTTTCAAGTCTGGCAGTTTGTGTATGTGAGTTTATATGTTTGTAAACGCACCCACGATACAGGAGAAATTCCTATTTGCTATACTTAGAGAAATTCTTATTTTGAGGAACCCAGATTCGCATAAACTCTTACCAGAACCTGGGAATCCATCCCACGACCAACACACCGACAGCAGATGCGCTTACGACGACAAAACTCAACGCACTCATCCCATACATTCTTTAAACAGCTCGTGGCTAAATAATAAATTCGTACAAGTCAACCTTAAAGGTTAAGCAACGCTTACCGAGGTTGGTCTATGGATGGGTGACCAACTTTACATAAGTACTGAGATTCCTTCGTGCCTTGGAATATCGAAAAATAGGTACGTTAAGCTGTTGGTTCCGGCGGTTCAGACTTAACAGATCTTGTACAGTAGTACGGGTGGTAATCAGAAGCCAGAAAATCTGATACCAGTCTTGTCAAAGGGTATCGTGTTCCCCAGAAGTTCAATGGCCTATGGAGGTCTGATAGGCAGCCATCGCTACATGTAAAATACTGGACACTGGTACCCAGCTCTATCCGGTAAGAGTATAGAGGTATGCGGAACAGAGAGTAAAGTCCCGCAAACCTCCACTGAAATGGGAGGATCCTCCGACCAGACGGTTTTTGTGTCTGGTGGGCAACTGCCCCATAGTTGATATTCGGACTGTTGTATTTTGTTCAAATCGCACGGAGAACTTTGCTTGCGCGATGCAGGATTTCGTTGGTAGTTCGTCGCTAACAGGATAGATGGCGTTGCGGTTCTTTTTGTTGCCGTACAAATTTCGCTTCTTGGTTTTTCATGTGGCGGCATTGATACCGCTACAAGACTGGAAGTCGACCCCAAGGTAAAAAACCAGCCAGGTGCGTGTCGGACCACGCACAGTGTAGAGTTCCGTAGTTACCTGTCTCCTAAACCATGCCAGAAAAATGGTAAAATGTACTTAACTCTTATTACATTACAAAGTTACAAATGTTTTAAGTAATTTTCTTTGGAATTATTAGGATTTTTTTACTTAACCAGTTCCATTTTATAAGTTGTTCGACTATTACTCATTATAGCATAGCGGTGATAGTAGATGATTCTAAATCTGTAAATATGCTACACCATGATTTTCACATCTCCAAAAACAACCGTTTAGCTGACAGTGGGGGGAGACACCGAGACACAAAAATTAGCACTTTAAAGCTTAATATTTCGCAAACGGAGACTTGGATGGAGAAATGGTTTTGGCACACCCTCAATATTTTTAAATTAGGTACCTATCCAACGACACCACACAACATGGGAATTGTGTAGGTACTTATACCCATACCAAATTCCAACTTTCTAGTGCTAAGCGTCTCTGAGCTAAACCGCCTGTCCGCGGTCCGCGTCTGGACGGACATGGCGAAGCTATAAGAGTTCCCTGTTGACTACGGAACCCTAAAAAGGCTGAGCAAATTGAGGCTTTTAAAAGTCTCCACGCAATGGGTGCCAGTTGCCAGACGATGGACGGCCGCACGGCGTCGCCGAGGCCGGCCAGAAAGCGGTGGCGAAATGATCTTGATGCACATCGCGAAGGCTGGTTCGAGGTGGCGCAAGAAAAGAATGTCTGGAAGGATATGGGGGAGGCCCAGCAGTGGGACACAATAGGCTAAGGAAAAAACATCTGATAGTCGCCGAGGCCAGCCCAGAAAGTGGTGGCGAGATGATCTTGATGCACATCGCGAAGGCTGGTTCGAGGTGGCGCAAGAAAAGAATGTCTGGAAGGATATGGGGGAGGCCCAGCAGTGGGACACAATAGGCTAAGGAAAAAACATCTGATAGTCGCCGAGGCCAGCCCAGAAAGTGGTGGCGAGATGATCTTGATGCACATCGCGAAGGCTGGTTCGAGGTGGCGCAAGAAAAGAATGTCTGGAAGGATATGGGGGAGGCCCAGCAGTGGGACACAATAGGCTAAGGAAAAAACATCTGATAGTCGCCGAGGCCAGCCCAGAAAGTGGTGGCGAGATGATCTTGATGCACATCGCGAAGGCTGGTTCGAGGTGGCGCAAGAAAAGAATGTCTGGAAGGATATGGGGGAGGCCCAGCAGTGGGACACAATAGGCTAAGGAAAAAACATCTGATAGTCGCCGAGGCCAGCCCAGAAAGTGGTGGCGAGATGATCTTGATGCACATCGCGAAGGCTGGATTTCATTGGGTTCTTCCTTTACATAATTATACATAATTATTGGCACTAACCAAGATGTCGATATAATAAATTAAGTACATAAGTACCAATACGTTTGAAGGTCAACATTATCGATTTTTACGTGGATCACAATAATGTCATAGGATACGGGCGCAGGGAGGGGCGCGTGCGCATCCAGGTGCTGGCAACATTTTGTTGAAATATTATAATTATGTAAGTACCTAAACTCGGAGGAGCTCGTGGCTAAATAATAACAGCCGCACAGGTCGATCTTCAAGGTTAAGCAACGCTTGCCGAGGTTGGTCTGTGGATGGGTTAAGCAGTAAGTCGGAAAGCACGTTAAGCCGTTAGTCCCGGCTGTCATTTTTAGATCTTTGGCAGTCGTTATGGATAGTCAGAAGCCAAGATAATCTGACACCAGTCTTGCCAAGGAGTACTTACCTACCGTGTTACCCAGTTAATGGTTTGCTCCACGTAAAATACTGGTATTCAGCTGAATCCGGTTTGACTGGAAGCCGACCCCAATATAATTGGGAAAAGGCTAGGCAGATGATGAATATATGTACCTAAACAAACAATATCTCTTTAGCTTTTACCGAAATATCTTTATTTCTAGGTGTACTTACTTACGTAAGTAAATACAGTTAAAATAAAAATAAAAATTCTTAACTAAGTAAACCCTTAAAAAATGGCGTCAAAATAATATTAAGTAGGTAGGTTGTACCAAGTATAAAATAACTAAATTTGGGAAGCCGTTGCTTTTGGTTGTTTCTGCGTATTTTAACAACGACCTCCGAAAGGGGAATGCCGATTTTAGGCCTTGCGATGCCCAAGAAATTTAATTGATTAAAAAAAAAATGAAAATTTTACGTAATTAACTCTTCTATTCACGACGCGATACAAGTCAGTAACATTTTTTAATCTATATATATAAAAATCAATTGCTGTTCGTTAGTCTCGCTAAAACTCGAGAACGGCTTGACCGATTTGGCTAATTCTTTTTTTGTTTTGGTCGCCAGATTACAGGGAAGGTTTAAAAACAAAAAAAAAAGGGAAGTAGTATAGGTATGTAGAGTAGGTATGTAGGATAGGTATGTAGGGTAGGTAGAGTAGGGTAGGTATGTAGGGTAGGTATGTAGGGTAGGTATGTAGGGTAGGTATGTAGGGTAGATATGTAGGGTAGATATGTAGGGTAGGTATGTAGGGTAGGTATGTAGGGTAGGTATGTAGGGTAGGTATNAATTTTACGTAATTAACTCTTCTATTCACGACGCGATACAAGTCAGTAACATTTTTTAATAAATAATAAATATTGAAACGATACAACGAAATAAACAGACATTTGCTAGGTTGCCAATTTAAAATGCGGGAAAAAATAAAGATTTGTTGCAAAACATTGATTTGACATTTACACATATTGTACTTTATTTATTTGTCCTTTTGTTTATAGAAGTCCCAATGCATTCGATGTTACTTGTGGGCACTTAGGGCCTAAATCACTATGGCGGCTTGGCATCCCCCTTTAAGTTATTTAATTTTTATACTTTGTAGTGTTTTATTTGGTATTCGCAGCAAAATACGCAATTCCGTTAATATGGATGAAATTTTTTCCAGCTATTTTGATTCAAAAACCAAACTACGGAACCGATTTTGATGAAATTTCTATGGGACCAATCGCAAAGTATATCCTTTAACATAATAAAAGATTTTTTCAAATCGCTTCATAAATGACGGAGTTATGAGGTAACAAACATAAAAAAAACTACCGAATTGAGATCCTCCTCCTTTTTTTGAAGTCGGTTAAAAAGTGTACCTAGTAAAAGTGACATCACGCGAGTTTACAACGCACTGTATAGTCTTAATAATTATCTTGTTTACCTACGTGAAAAATTACGACTGAATCGTTCTTATACTTCAGCTCGACTGCGCATTGGAGGTAGGCTACAAAAACCGTTTAATTCCACAATACCTACTTACGAGCTTTTGTAGCTAAAAACCGAAAGCATAAGTTCCCTATGTACTAATGCGTTTACCTGTTCGAAAGTTTTTCCGGTTTCCAAGCCCTGAAAAGAACAAAAATGCGTGTCGTAAATATTTGGAAATAGGTATATCAGACGCACTATAAGATTTTTTCAAGAAAATACCGAATTTTCTGAAGAGTAGAAATACACCTACGTATAAACTGACTATAACTGAACTGGACCTATTTGGCGCAGCCGTGGAGCATACAATGTTTTTGTTTTAAAATTAAGCTGTCTTTTATTTGTATCTACAATGTGTCTGTGTGTGCGCCATATAAACTAGTTTTCTTTCTTTCTTTAAATTAACCTATTTGCCTTGGCATGGTAGGTACCATAGAAATATAATATATCTACTTATGGTAGGTACAGACTTCACGAAAATGTTGCGCGCCCCACCTCGCAGCTGTCTCCACGGCAGCTGCCAGCGACCGTTACACTCGGGCACGTGCTACCCCTGCATTACAATAATAATAATAATTATTATTAAGTAGAAAGTGGGGTGGCACAGAGGTCATGTATCGGACTTTCGAATGAACTCGAATGCTGGTGATATTTTTCTGAATTTGACTAAGACAAAGCCGGCCAGGTTTAGTCTAAGAACTGGTTTTTCCATTTTTGGTTACATTAAACCGACATCTGCTGGTAATCTAGCGATTCTTCAATTATACGGGGTGGGCAGGAGATCAAAATAAAAGAATTCAGGAACCTGTTTGCAAACTCACAACGCTAGGTTGAAAGAGAATTTGTTCGAAAGAATCACCGCGGCCCTGGAACGCAAAGGGCTTTAGAAGGAACACGGATGGGTTTTAGTCAGTAAGAGTCTGACACGCCCTTCCGCTCCACCCAGAGCGGAAGAAGTCATTTGATAATTTTCCAACATTAAAAAAAACGGTTGAAAGGGCGACTGGTAGGATAGCAGCTCAATGTGAACCAATTTTCTTAAAGTGATTGCGGAGCATCGAAGGAATAACCAGATTTCAGTGCCAGCTGAGGGCAACTTCTAAGTTCAAAATATAGATGCACGATAGGTAGGTACCCACATATACCGACAGCACGCCACTTCGAAGCAAGCACACAAGTTTCTCATCGTGAAATAGGTAGGTTCTTTACTTCGATCGAAACGCCATCTCGAAGCACCCAAGTCCGACAACTGGTCATTGCGACGGAGTACTTTCATTATATCTATTTCATCTCGAGTACATAGGTAGTAGTTGCGTAGTTATACCCATGTTGTCATTTCTAGGTTCAACTGGAGCAGTCCCAGACACAGGTAGTAACTTATAAGCAGAGATCGGAATAGGTAGAGTATATTTACCTAATGTTCGTGGAAGTAAGTAACATAGAGTTGATAATAGCTCCTGTTAAATCCCGGAATCATAAATGGAATCATGACAATTAAAACTCGGGATTTTAAAACCATGAACTTATTACAAGACAGAACAGAACTAGGTACGTCAACGTTCACCTACTTAGATATAAAAATACTTAACTATCTACATGATACTTAGAATAAAAACGAGTCTTCACCTAGCCACTACACAAAACAAGGGAACCCTAACAACCACGACCCCTGACAAAAAGACTTCACGAAAGCCCATTCAATAATTGCACAAGATAATACCAGTTTCACTATTAAAATCAACCAGATTTTCTATTAACAACCCTTTGTCGCCAAAAATAGAATGCAAAATCCAATGTGACAAACGTCCATTGTGTAAAATACAATTTAAACTAACACATAAGTTAATTTCAGATTTAACTTTAAAGAAATAAAGTAGGTTTTCGGTTTGAAGAACATTTTGAACTTGGAATTCAGACAGCGCGTGCCCATTCGCAGGGGTGCGCAAACGCCGCCGTTTCCGACCCCAGGTTTTTTTGAAAAAGGAATAATTTTACAGTTGACGGTTAGACGTTGAACTGGATAGACGTGTGTGTTATCAATAGAATAATATTAGCTTTTATTTAAAAAACTAAGTGTACCTAGTTCTAGTGTCGATAAGTGTGAGGTGTGTTTAAGTGAACAAAAATTGAAAAATACCAAATTGAATGGTTTAAAAATTTAAGTTACAATCACTTTGAAGACAAAACCTTTGCAAAATATCATAAGTAATAATTTAAGTGGTAATCAAGATTAACTTTAAGTGATTTTAATTCCATAAGAAACCCATAAGTTTAAGAAAAGCACTGAAGGAGAACGGTTCCGGTGGCAGCCCACCCTTTTCTTAAACAAGGAATCATGCACTAACGATTACACGGGGAATAAATACGCTTACAAAAATGGATTCACCAAAAATCGTGTACAAATATTATTCAAATCCAGCTTTCTGTTCACAAAGCGAAGTTGTGTTCGCTCAGAAAACATGTATGACAAAGATTGTGTCGCCCGAGAGGAAGCGAATGCCTCCTCTAGGCGCAAACTCGCCTAGAAAGTTCGAAATAGGCAACAGGATTATGAGGACAGATATTTCTGATAATCCTTTGAGGATGTCTCCAGCTGGGGCCCCGAGGTATAGAGAAGAACCACCTGAATTGCCGCCGAAACCTCCCAAGTTTCAAAACAGGAGCTTTCAAAGACAATCGTCCTTAGTTTACAAACCTTCTCGGTCCGTACGATGCAGGACGAGAAGTGAAGACTTAGAAATGGCGCAGCTAAAACAGCAGAGACAGTCGAGGTATACCAGGGGGGCAGACAGCGATGACGGTCTCGAAGACAGCCGGACAAAACACAGGTACGAAGTTATCCAGGACTTTGACGATATCGCCGACTATTCGCCAACAAAGAAACGGATTGTTGAAGCCAAGGCTGATGAAATTGAAGAGTATAACGTTGACGGACCGGACGAGAATGAACTGAAGGAGATACCAACAGAAATAGTCAAGACTGTGAATGGAAGGACACTAAGATACGCTATCATACCCACAGAAGATGATGAGCCTAGAAAATGCAACGTAACTTTCACATCGCCTGTCATGTCAAAGAAGAATTTAATCGCCACGCAAAAGCTCCACGAACTGCTATCAACTCCTAGAAAACTAAAGAGTTATGCCAGCCAGCCTTCAGTGAGAATCACGCCAAACAAATCTATAGAAAACAAGTACTCTGAAACGCCAAGAAAATTCGTATCAAGCACACCGACTCACGGAGTTACACCGTCGAAGTCCTGTGCGAATTTGACATCAAGAACCAGTGCACCGACTTCTCCAATATCTCCCAAAGCCCAGCAGAAGTTGAGCTACGGTCTGCCTGAGAACTTACCTGAGAATCTGCCTGGTTTTGACAGACATGATGTCTTCGTGACTAGCTTTAGAGACAAGAGCAGAGATCGCAGTTTTGATCTTGAGAGAGAGATGAGCAGAGAAAGACGGGATTATGATAGGAGGAGAGAGAGTCAGAGGAAGGATAAAAACACTGCTGTTATAATACCGAGGTATGTACCTACCTGTTAACTATTTCAGGCTATTTACAGACTAGCCATGAGCGCCGCCATGGCTATTTTCATCGAACTCTTTTTTTTTTTCTTCGACCAAGCTTCATCAAACGACTCCTTCCGCTCTGGGCGGAGTGGAAGGGAATGTCAGACTCTTACTGACTAAAACCCACCCGTGTCCCTCCAAATAACCTTTGGGTTCAAAGCCCGCGGTTACTCTTTCGAACAAAATCCGTAACCCGATCTTAAGCACCCTGCCACGAATAGTTTTCTTTTGCCCATTTATACAAAGATATAATAAAAAATTCATAACTAAAGTATGCACGAAGTGAGACCTCAGTTCGAAAATGCTAGGTTCTCTAATGTGCGGTTCTTTAAATTTTTTGTTTTTTTTTTATAATTTATATAAAGCCAAGTGCAGCTTATGCCCCCGTATAAAAATGTTAAAGTCAACTTACTATGTCCAAGTCCAAATCCAGGCCATAGTCTATCCCTGTGCCAAGTTTTATCAAAATGGGCATATTTTTGAATTTATAAAATTAGCATGGATAAGTACACATGCATTAGCATTAGCAGTAGCACATGCATTATTAGCTCGTACATTATACAAACTCGTCTGTAATCTTAAAAGGGTTAGGCAGAGGTGTAAAGTACTTATAATACACTTAAGTACAGCCAGATACCGCTACAGTCTTATATTTGAAGCAGAATGTATGTCATGAGGGATAAACGTTGAAATAGTAACAACCTTGTTCAGAAACGGGATCAAACAACTTACCTAGTTTTGCATTCACAATATTAGCGGTTATGTCGTCCACCACATACATACATACTTAGCAATTGTCGGGTCTGCAACGTCCCTTGGCCGCCAGATGCCGCATTTTAGTGCCATCATTATGTAATAGAGGTCGAGCCTATTGTCGTCAACCAGGCCCAAATCCTGACTCCAGACTTCTACAGTTCTACTGACAAATTCCAGATGAAAATAATCAATAACACTACCCCCGACCTGGGAATAAAACCCGGGACCTCATGCGGGATTACCCTGATACATGTCTTGGTACCTATTTTATTTTTTTACGTAAAATATGGTACATAATGCTCATAAGTTAAACTCGTTCCACATATTTTGGTTACTCATTTTCAGCATGCAAAAAAAAAACTTAAAATTAAGATAACAACTAATATAAACTAGGTACAGAGATCATTTTTAAAACTATAATTACTTACACTTAATTTCTATCTGAGATCATGCAAGACAAAATTAAAAGAAAAAAAATTAAATACTCTTCAGTTTTTTCTGAGATTACGCATGGCATACTTAAACAAAAGAAAATATATATAAAAAAGAAAAACTTTCAAGTTAAATATCTCACTAGCGATATAATTTACCTATTGTAGGACCTATGATCGTTTAGAGATTTCGACATTGCTTTAGTTTAAGAATTCCCTTAATGTATAGAATACGTTGTTGTACAGCCACTTCTTTAGTTTATTTTTGAAAACAATTAACGGTAGCTCTCTTGTTTGTTTTGGTATTTGATTGTAGATTTTGACAGACATATTATAGGAATTACTTTGGAATAGTACTACCTAGGTACTACTCGCCCAATTAAATGATGTATCATTTAACATCTCAACAGTCAAATTGTTAATTCAAAACCTTTGGACAGAAACCTAAATATTACGTTAACTTCGCGGTTTTAAGATAACCGTGGCACACACAGCTGTTTCGCATGTGTTCACATTTTTTTTCAATTTAAAGCTGAGCCCGCTCGCTTTTCTTTTGTCCAAGGCCTAACGCGAAACCGCACACTTAGCACTTTAGGTGCGCTTAATGCATTCATGTTTTTAAATGGCATTCCTGTTAACATATACATATTATGTAAACTACGTTTTCGATTAAAGCGATAGCTTGATGACGATAACACATAAATATTACAAAGGGCACGCGTTCCTCAATTGTAGGTTGTGGCTACACTTCTGTCCGTCCTTTATGAAATAGCTGTTTTGGCGCCACGTAAGTCGTCTACCACCTTTGTCTGGCGTTAGGTAGGCTATAGATAGGGTATAGTCAATTTATCTATCATCAACATATATGTCACCGGAAAATTGCAGACTCCATAAGAATGTAATAAATCTTTATTAGATAATAATTTCTCGATATATTGTGAAATGTTTTTTTTTAATACAATAAATCCCACCCAAATTCAATCGTTTCCAATATATCCGTGGCTTATTAAGAAAAAATTGTGTACAATTTCACGCGATTACAATCTTACGGCGTTTGCAATTTTCCGGTGACATATAAAGAACTGTTCCGTTACTGAGTGACAGACAACGCACAGCTAAAACCACTGGTCGTAGAAAGCTGAAAATTAGCGTGTAGGTTCCTTGGGGAGTGTAGGGGAGCACTAAAAGAGTATTTCCCGAAATTCCTACGAGAACGGGGAAAAACGGGATAAGGGCGTACGAAGTCGCGGGCAAAACCTAGTCTTTAAATACTTTTCCCGACTGACTATAAACGAACAGCCCAAACAACTGGCAACAGCCTGTATCTGTCTTAATACAGTACAGGACAAAAGCCTTTTAATTTCTTGACTTTTCTGTTTCGCACCTTTAAAGTAAAACCGTTACTAAACGAAAATTTTCATGAATTGAGGTATCAATGCCATCTATCTAAAAACAGTGACTATTTTCTAATATTGGCTATAAAATTTCATAATTTCGTTTAGTAACGGTTTTACTTTAAAGGTGCGGTTTGTCTTGTGCGAGTACCAAATAAATATATTTCTTTCTTTCTTTCCTTTTCATACAGAGAAGGCACGATCATAAATCACTAAGCTAACCAAAGGCGGGTTGACGATTTCAGACTAACATTAACTATAGGTGCTTTAGGGCTCCCACACATAACTGCGAATTCGCAACGCATCGCGAATATCTGCGAGCTCGCACGTACAAGTTCCAGCGATTGCGGCGTCGTATCGCATCGCATCGCGGTTTTGTGTGGGCGCCCTTAGTCCTCATCACGATTTGTTTCTTCACCGATGGCAGTAATGTGCAAGATAAACTTAGATAGCACATTGATAATGTGCTATCTAAGTTGAACAGTTTGTAATGTGACATTAGTAATGTCACATTACAAACTGTTCATTATATTAATACAACGTGTAACAGAATGAACGCAATAACTCTTATGGGGTCATAGTACTCAGCATTATGAACAACTTTCACTATGGGACCAACACTGAAATCCCGAAAAAAAATCGACTGCCCTTTAATTTATGAGCGCATAACTCGATAAAATGTACCTACTGAACAGCTGTTTTTTTTTGTCGCGATTTCGGGGGATTGGTATTAAAAGTTTTTCATAATGATGAGTACAATGACCCTTTAAGAGGTATTGCGTTTATTCTGTTACACGTTGTATAAGGCGTTAAAAAATCAATTGAAAATTAATCACATTTTTTTTTAAATATATAACAACTTAACAGCCCCGCAGTACAGTGCGCATAAAATATTATGAAAAAATATTTTTAATTGTGAAAAAATAAAATCGCTCAAACTGTTTTTTTTTTTAAATTGCATACGTTTTTTAGATAATACCGAGCATGCACACGAAATTCTCCATGTTGATTTTTTAACACCGTTTAGATAGTTCCTCAGATTTGAACCTACAACCTCAAGGACAAAAGGCGAGGTATTATCCTCTGGGCGATCACGATAATATGCCGCCGTCCTTTGTCTATGCCCAACATAAATTCGTTCAACTCTTTCTCTCTACTTCCAGGGTGGCTCCAGCAGCTCCACCATCTGTGTACTCCGATGAAACCTACAAATCGTTCTCCAGCCTCAAAACGATCTCGGGAGCCACAGCATCTCTGCTGATAGCAGCTGTTATGCTGACCATGTGTGGCGGTTTGACGGCAGGCCTGAGTTTCTACATGATGTATGCTGTAAGTGTGTCTTTGAATAACCGGCACTAAACTGCCTGCGTTCACGAAGGTCGAACGTCAGTAGTAACATTTAGACTTTGAGCTAGTAAAAATAGCTCTCGGTGCTTTGTCGAGCTTTTAAAATCCAACAGTCCGTTTTTATTAAAGACTTCATTAAGGTTTTAGATGTATCACACTCAAGATTGTTTCAAATTTAAATCTAATTTTCAGATAAAAGAAAAGTCGTCGGTTAACGCCTAGTTAGGTAGTTGTGAATATTCGGTCATGAATTAACCCTACCTTGGATTTCAATCTAGCGGTCTTGTACTACCTAGTTTCTATCGAAGTACATAATTTAGTTCCCAAAAAAAAGAGACGTAGGTAGGTATATTTCATCACTGGATTTTAACAAAAACCACAGAAATATTTGACCTTAAAAAATACCTTAACTTTTATACATTATCTTCAAATTACATTTATATAAGAGCAAAACTCTTATTTAGCTATATGTTGCTATTCCAGATTGGCAGGCGTTACTACTTGGACTTCGGCGTGCTTGCTGGCTTCACCTGCTTTCTGCTAGGTCTACTCGGTTTCAGGACAAGGAGACAACAGCTTTTGCCCAATAGGAATTATATTTCTGGTAAGTTGTTTAATTTAACCCTAACATTAACCCATGTATAGTCAGTGTTGACGAACTTCGAGCTTCCTAATGAAAAATGTCTAGTAAAAATAGTCTGTGGAATTGAGAAACAATTTTTAAAATGTTTAAATTTAAAATGTACTCTCATGTAACTTCATAAAAACGCCTTTGCGGTAGCGCATGTTATCGATTAATATAAGGCATATGCTGGAAATTTTATGGGCCAGTCACTAAGGCATGATAGTGAACTTATTAATAAATCTACTCACTGCCATATTATTTTTTTAATAGTAAGATTTATAGGTAACCATGTTCCTCCTTTCTCTATTTATAATTCCATTGGAAACTAGCGACCAAAACTCGACACGAAACCAAAGTTAGAAACAAAGCGAACACTAATTAACCTTATTTATTTTCTCTTACAGGCTACATCGTTCTCTCCTCCTTTTCCCTTCTAAGTGCGTTCGGATTACTCATCCTTCTGTCAGTGGAGCCGAAACCAGGGACGCCATTGAACGACATAACTTCCGGGGCAGTCTGTGGCGTCAGCATACTGTCACTGTGTCTTGCGACTGTCGGAGTATTGGCTTCTTACTGCTGTGTTAAAGACCCGCCGGATAACAGAGTTGGGACTACTAGGTGGTATTGAGATAGTTGGTAGTATAAGATTATATTTTATAAGTTCTGGTATCAAAGTATTGGCAAAACTTGTTTAAAAAATTTGTTGCAAAGCTGCTTTGCTATGTCTTAGAAAACAGGCGCTTGTTATGCAATTCGGAATAAAATGTAATTTTAATCGAAGGAATTGAATGGATGTTCAAGTAGGTAATAAAATTCTCCGGTGAGTGTTTTGTATATGAACGATATACAAAACGAATATCGAGAAGTCAAATTGAAATAATCACCTTTAGAGATTATTTATCTCATCTTAGAGCAAAGATTACCCAACCCAGTGACCATTATTATAGTGGACTCGTGTGGCCTTTGAGCATCTGTTTATTTTGTATTTAAATTTTTAATAAATTGCTCTAAAAATACAAACGAATAACATCACTTGTATTTAATATTAGGAATTTATCATGTTTTCGTATTGTGATTAACAAGGAAAAAATAAGCAAAGGACTGATTCCATAACATTTTACACATTATTATTCTTCTTAATTTATTTATGTCCTATATTTTTGGAGAATTTAATCTCGTAACAGTGTAATCAATTAATCATGGAATCAGGCTTTTTATATAATTATGTTTTATTATAGTTTAGAAATACCAAAGCAGGTCCAAATTGTAAATTGATTGTATGTATTTTATTTTGTAATTGTTGTGAAATTTTAATTAAATTGGATGAATATTACATGTTATGTGTTTAATTTTAAAACCTAAATGAACAACCCTCAAGGTTTTATTTACCCATACCATTTGACTAAAGTGCCTAGTGCGAGTTTTATCAATTAGATACCTGATCGCTTGTTAACTAATAACTAAGGATAAAAAATAAGGATGTATTTTTTGCCTTATTTATAAAATCTCTGAGAAATTTAGAAATTAATTAGTAGATTCAAAAATCGAATCAGGGTGAATATTGGTAAAATAAGGGTTCTCATTTTACGTAGACTTTTACCATGAACACGTGGTTGATTGCCTAGAACCAAAAAGAGCACGGAACTACTCTTATCAAGGCCATCATCGGTATTCTGTATTAGCTAGTAGATAAGCGATTGGTAAACTGAGGTGAACAACTAAACGGTCATGGTCAACATTGCATTGCCCCATAGTAATATTGCTATGTAAATTGTGTAAGTAATGGCCTTCAGCCATGAAGAACCAGTTGTTTTTGTGAATGACTGGACTGGGTTATGAGGTTTTACCCGAAAAGATAGGACAGAAACCCCCGAAAAACTGAGCCGTTAAACGTTCCGGATTACGTACCAAGCTGTTGGTGTTTTGTAGTACTTCTTTCAGCTTTACAGTTTTATACATCTGTTGCCTACTTTTCATTTCATACCATAAGTTTACTGATAAATTCATTAACGTAAAAGTTGAAAAAGAAAAGTAAATTTGTCTGAATTTCATCAATTACTTTCAGTATTGTGAAATGGAACGCTAAAAGCAGTTGTCAAATTATGCGTCAACAACGTTCGTTCCATTATTAAAATAAGACAGGTAGAAGCATAACAGTATTGCTATCTTTTTTCAACTCGTGCAAAAGTACAATAAACTATCCTGCTGTCCATAAACCAGGAACGAGTTTCAGTATTGTTCACCTCTCGACTGAGATTTTTTATTCAGCTTTTGTGCTAATTTGATAACAATTGAACTGTTTGATAACAATTTCTAATTGGTAAAACTATAAAACGAGATGTAGCTTAGATTATATCATCTAACCTGACAGCTGCATTTATGTCAACGCCCAGCGAGATATGCATTTCGTAATTTAAGTTGTTAAAGTGTTGTTGATAGTACAAAACAAGTAAGTCTTTGCGTTATTACGTTTTTTTTTAATTGACTGTATAAGGTAGATGTTGTAGTCACCACCGCCTCATCTCAAAATGCTGTTTAAAAACCAGAACGTTATTTTTTTAAAGATTTACAGAAGGCAAAGGTCTTTTGAACAAGTAAATAATTTGAAGGTCGAAAAATAAATAACACTTTTTTTCATTGTTATTTAGTAATGCCCATCTGTTAGAAATAACGTTTTTAAGTTTGTGTTTATAACTATACGCTTGTCTGTATCAGAATAACATGGAAACATATCAATTATTGAGATAAAAGTTTTCTGTTATAATGCAGCCCTATTTTGCTGTCCCTATTATGTTATCTTTAATAATACTAACAGAAATATTGCATAGTTACACTTTACCTACAGTCAATTGGTCATATCAAGTGTGTTTCAATGAAAATAATGGCTTGTTCATTGTAAGTGTATATATTTTCCTTTGTTAACTAATTGAAAGAACATAACTGCTTCAATTTATTCATTTCTAGTTTAATTTATGCATGCTTCTTTGCACCAATGCTTTTGTAAGTCACTATATAAAATTTCCATTATAGAGAAACAACATATTTTAGAGAAAACTGTGGCTTAATATCTTAATCTTAATAGTTTCAAATAACTGTGCAGGCAGTAGAACTTACAATTATCTATGGACATGATTCTTTTTTCAAATATTAATTGAAGTCTACTAGAAATGTTCCAGTAATGAATCTATCATGGGTAATGTTGGTATGGATAAAAAAATCCCTGATTTACTGTTACTCATTCACCATTCAAAAGATTTAATACAAAATAACTTCTTTGACTTAAAATCTTCCACTGCATAACAGGAGAACTTAAATAAAATGAACCCAGTTTCAACTTTTCAACAAAACAAAATATGCCATTAAATTATTACTCATTAAAAATATTACTGATGTTTGTAACTAAATATAAAACTGTTATCAATGTTATAGCCAAACACTGCTGTATCAGGCATTGGTTTCAAAGATAAGAGTTGTAGTCATTGAGTTGTAGTCATTGAATTGTAGTTGGATTAATTGATTTTTACTGCTTTATGCTCACCTAAGGAATAAATTCAAACTAAATGTTTCCAAACGTCTTTTATATTTCGCGCAGCAAAGGAGTGGAACTCCCTGCCTGCGTCTGTGTTTCTGAACGCATACAACCCTAATCTCTTCAAAATCAGAGTGAACAGGCTTCTTCTGGGTAGGCTCATCGACTTTGTCTCTGTCATCTATGGCCTAGACTAGAGTCAAGAGCAAACCAATATTAATAAAAAAGCATTGTCACTGTAAAATTGTGTTAAATAGGATTT
The DNA here is from genome assembly GCA_002192655.3 of Mamestra configurata. Classification (NCBI taxonomy): domain Eukaryota; kingdom Metazoa; phylum Arthropoda; class Insecta; order Lepidoptera; family Noctuidae; genus Mamestra; species Mamestra configurata. The sequence goes on along the minus strand of NDFZ01004679.1, from coordinate 84,675 downwards.
CCAACAGTCCTTTTTGACCAGTAGAGAATTATATTTATTATTAAAATTATAAAACTATACTAATAATAAAGCTGAAGAATTTGTTTGTTTGAAAATGCTAATCGCTGGAACTATCAGTCGAATTTGGAAAATTCATTTTGTGTATTATAGTATAGAATCAAATTAAGGTTGCATTATCTACTGCAAATCTACTACAAATTTTAAGTCCACATCCGTACTTTTGTGTGCGTTAAATAAATAAATAAATGAAAAATAACTTGAAGTTAGTTATTATCACAAAATAACACACATGTATACACATACAAAAAAAAAAAAAACTGTGTCGGTTCGAGAAATTGTGGACTGACATAAACTGGCGACACACACATCTGAACCAATGAGAGCCTTGTTTCCAGGTTTATTATCACGGGAAAACGGATAAATTGTAGACTTATGCTCTGATTGGTCGCCATTTTATGTCAGTCCACAATTTCTCGGAAAGACTTCGAGATATAGACTATCAAATTTTTATGCGTAAAAAAGTATTCCAAATGTTCAGTTCAGAATTTATCAAGAGTTTAATCTCTCAAGTTATTTTATAATCTTACTGCCATTTTCCGGTGACATATGCACATAACTCATGCCTTTTTCCAAAGGGCCTAGGCAAAAACTACAGAATTCCATATGCCACGATTCTAACAAACTCCTCCATATATCTCTATCTAGGTTTGGATTCGGCACTTAGTCCTGATGTTGGACCATTGTATGTGTACCATTGAACCTTGAACCATTGAGCATATGACGTTTGCTTTGTTTACATTCACACATCTGATCATGCATACATATGTCACCGGAAAATTGCAAACGCCGCAAGATCGTAAAATACCGCGTGAAATTGTAAACTATTTTTTCTTAATAATACACGGTTATATTGGAAACTATTGAATTGATTGTAAACAAAACGATTTTTTCATGATATATCGAAAAATTATAATCTAATAAAGATTTAATACAATCTCACAGAGTCTGCAATTTTCCGGTGACACATATAAAATTACTTATTATTAATGAATGATAATATGTATACATATATATATATACAAATATGTATACATAATATGGACACTTCATGCTTATCAAAATGTATTGACAGTTTATATTGATTGTTATTGCCATGTAACTATCTCATATTAATTTAAACGTCTCGTTTTTCTTCCCTCTTAATATACCTACGTAATTAATTATTAAAAATGAATGAATATGAATACCTACATTAATTTAAATGTTATTTATTTGACTTAAAATAAAAATATTTTATAATAAGGTACAGTCAGAAAAGAAAATTGGTTAACACTTTAATTTATTGAAATATAATTAAAATTAAACTTATTCTTCATTTATGAAATGTTGAAAAGCATTGCACCTAACAATTTAGTGACAGTATGCAGTGTCCCCGAAAAATGCACAGTTTCCCCGATAAATGCACAGTTTCCCCGAAAAATGCACAGTACCCCCGAAAAATGCACAGTTACCCGGGGGCTAAGTCGTGGGAAAAGGTCTATTGTTATAACTCGTGTAGTATGGCTTCAATTCATACATCAGGTCCTGTTACAAATCTCAGGCAGTATGTGATTACACGTGGATAAATGGATTAATGCTTACTAGTGTCATAATACCAGCCGAGAGTGGAGCATTTTCTGACGTCATCGAGGAATTAACTTTATTACTAGTGGCATAAAGTTTATTGTTCAATGGCGTTGGAAAATTCTGGTTGCGCGTTCCGTTAGCGCGGAATACACTAGACATAATCTATTCATAGTTTGTTCCAGTTTAATTGATAATAAAAACACAAATGACCCCTACAATGTTGAGAAAAAAACCGGCCAAGTACGACTCGGATTCCGTACCATAAACCCAAAAAAAAACACGTTTCTTGTATATCCCCTTTATTTTTTTTATTTATTTTAATGTTTATTATTTGTTGTTATAGCGGCAATAAAAATACACATCTGTGAAAATTTCAACTGTCCACCAGTCTCAATCTCAAGTGCTCGATCTCTTTCTATCTTTTACGTAATATTGAGAGTACGCCCGCTAACAGACAGACGGAGGGACGGACGGGTGGGTGGACAACGGAGGCTTAGTAATAGGGTGGTTGGTTACCCTTCGGGTACGGAACCCTAAAAGGCTAAGACTGAGAAATTTAAAAAAATATTTTCATGCGGAGTAGTTTACACTTTAAAATTTAACAGAGATTGAGCACGTATTCAGTCAGATAACAGTACCGATACCAGACAAAATTATGTTGCCTAATTAGACTTATCTTTAAGAAAAATGAATCACTGTTTCGTACATATGACACTTTAGTTAGATCTAAACATAATGGGGCAGTATTTTTATAATATGACTCATGCATGAGTGACCTACCGACCTACCGAAGCTAAACTTAAAAAAAAAACGATATGCCTCTATTACTGCTCAGGCTCTATGCCTCTTTTGTTGACTGTGCAGTGGAACAAGTTGTTACAAGATTTTTTTTAGTATACTAACTAGCAAAAATATTAAAATATCTTTCCACTACTCAGCCTAACTTTAGCTGGCTTACTTTAGCGAATGATGTAAAATAATTGACGAGTGTTTCTGTTGCTGTTAGCTGCCTGTATACCAAATACCTTGTTTGACAGTACACTCCCAGTCAAAACCAAACATAACATAGACTAACTACGTACTATGCTTTACTAAATATTATAATTTGCTGATGAGTCGTTAACTAATGGTTCCAGAGGCCAGGATGTCGAACCCGCACTATAGGGAGGCAGCGGAGTCGCTTCTCAGTAGTGTGAGCCCACACCACAGGACTTTGAGTGAGTTTGTTCATTTGTTTACTTCTGTTTTACGCGTAAACTACGTAAAGTTGTTACGGGAATACTTTCATTGTGCGTTCAGCTAAGAGAGTGGAATTCCCTGCCGGATTCAGTGTTTTTTTTCAAATTCAAAAGTCATTTATTCAAATTAGGCTGAGTGCCAGCACTTTTTGAACGTCAAAGTTCTACATGACAGTCCCCCAAAACGCCCGCCCGTCACCACTTCCTAGTGTTGTAGCTGGGAAGAAGAAGTGGCGCAACAAACTCCCAGTTGCCTGATAACTACAATCTGGGGGTCTTGTCGCTTTCCGTGTTTCAGTGTGATTGTGGTCAATTACGAGACGCGATGAATGAGTAATAAATAAAATAAAAAAGTGAGCAGTGTTATGCTATTTGGGAAAGGTGCTTAATATGAGTTATAAGCAGAGGTCGGAATTAGGTAGAGTTATTTATGTACTTGCATCGAAATGTTGATATTAATATGGATCTTTCCGGGATTTCTAATAGACAATCCCGTGTGGTCAACAATATTACAATAAATAATAATAAAACCCTCAGAGATAGGATAAGACAAATAAAACAAAGATACAATTTTTATTAGTTTTTAATCACAATACAAACATTAAAAGTCTTAAGCAAATTCTCATACTTATACTTCGCCTTTTTTATAAATACGAAAATCGCGTAAAAGTAAATAACTTTTTCTATTGAATAAATCACAGGATTTTAATGCTCTTTAAATTAAACTCGGGGTTAGAGGCATATCCACTTTCATCTTTCGCTGTATGAAATCAGTGTAAGTACATAAATAACTCTACCTAATTCCGACCTCTGTTTATAAGTGACAAGTATTACATCATTTTTACGAGATTTTTCCTCTATTTGTGTCGAAGCTCTGTTAACTAGGCTACCGATAATTGCTTTAAAGCCAGGAACAGAATGTACAACTACGTTGTGACTTTACGAGGAGGTAATTCAAATATACACTACAATTTAACCTTATTTTTTGTTCTGTATGGTGTCGGACGTAAAAGAATAGCACCATCCCATCACTTCCCGTGGGTGTCGTAAGAGGCGACTAAGCGACTCACCAAAGAATGGGCAGCAGCATTCTCTTTGCAGCATTCTCTTTGCCAAGCGAGGCGATTATGGCAAACGGCTATTTAAGCTAATTGGCTTCGACATATACACGCTGAAATTTTAATGGTTGTTTTCCCGCGGCAGAACGATTAGCCATCAGTAGTACTATCGAACATAAAGTTAAACTTAAAAAATAAAAATTATTTGTGTTCAAATAATTTAAAAAAAAATAATTATAAACTCGAAAGCGTGAGAAGCAATAGTAACTCACTAAACGTGATGTAGGTACTGCTCGAAAAATACACGCACGCGCTACCGTTCGCTCTTTTCACTTTGTCGGCAGAGTGGCGGCGTGCCGACTATTGGTTCGAAGTCGCTTTCGAGTTTTGTTTATCACAATTGTTATTCTGCCATTTCTTGATTTTAAATTTATTATTTTTCATAAATCGATTGTATTACCAAGACAAACTCATTTCGCTGCGGGAAAACAACCATTAAAATTTCACGCTGTATAATATAAGCACACAATTTGAAGGAATTTGGCCGTAACTTATTTTGAGACCTGTCCCATCTCTATTGGCATACTGTACTGTATATCCGACATCCAATTAATCTTTTTTTTTTTTTTTTAAATTTAATATGGGTTTGCTCTTGACTCTAGTCTAGGTCATAGATGACAGAGACAAAGTCGACGATGGAGCGAGCTTACCCAGAAGAAGCCTGTTCACTCTAATTTTGAAGAGATTAGGGTCGTATGCGTTAATCGTAATCTTCTCTTGTCTTCCATTCCAGCACACTCCACCTCTCTAAACCTGGTATCAGACGACCTGGTGGCCGGCCACAGACCTCAAGGAAAGATGTCTACAGTGAGACGGTTCTTCTGTCTTTTCGTCACCTTTGACCTGCTCTTCACAAGTCTCATGTGGCTTATATGTGTTATGGTAAGCGAGTTTTTTTTTTTTTTGATAAACTTTGCCCCACACAAAATTTCTCCTGTATCGTGGGTGCGTTTACAAACATACAAAGTCACATACACAAACAGCCAGACCCGGAACAACTATCTGTAGGCCATACAAATAATTGTTCCGTGCGGGGTTCGAACCCGCGACACGCAGCGTAGCAGGCAATCGCTCAACCCCTGCGCCAACCGTGCTGTCGAATTATATCTAGCTTAAAGAAAAGAGGCTCCATACTTGAGGCGCTTGTCCCACCGCCGACGAGGAAGCGATTAGCTATCGAATATTTTCTCGCTGAGGTAACGGACAAAAGATATAGATCCCGTGTGAGTAAAAGAGACACATACATTTATAGTCAATAGCTGGCTGTTTACACTGCCGGCGAGAACTCTCTTACCAATAGTTTGTCTCAGCGACAAGAGCTATCAAAGATAACACTCGCTTAGCGATACTCGGTCGCACAAGAGCACTCGCTTATAGCCGAGCGACAAAACTATCGGAACTACAAGCTCGCTGCTCGCCAACTCGTATCCAGTTTCTAGCTTTACTCGCTACTCGCTGATCGTCGGCGGTGAGTCAGGTGCCTTTCGAGATATTTTCGAACAACTCAAGTACCTACCCATTTAGGGTTGTGTTTTATAGAGATATGCGGAACGGGGTGTAAAGTCCCGCAACCTTTCATAGAAAAGAGAGGATCCTCCGACCAGACGGGTGTTGTGTCTGGCGGGCAACTGCCAGATAATTGCTTTCGCCAGATTGTGCTTGCTTTCGTCTCGACATGGGATGCGACAAGATAATATAATAATAATAATATAATCATATATCCTGGGACAACTCACACACGGTCATCCGATCCCAAACTAGGCAGAGCCTGTGCTATGGCAACCAGACAACTGATACATACATATTATAGACAAATGACACCCAGACACAGAACAAATGATCATGCATCATCATCAAACCCACGACCTCCGGTTAAGCAGTCAGGGTCACTAACCACTCGACCAACAGGCAGGAGATCGTGTGGCATGCCGCGGGATTCTTCAGTATGCTGCGGGATGCCACAAGATGATCGGTATGCCATGCCGTGCCGTCAGTAGGCGCCTTAAAGGAATACAGCGTGAACCTGTGTTTGCGCACACACTTGTGCACTATAATATCTCTGGACTTAAAAACTAAACATAGAACATTTTCATTCCAGATGCGAGGCGACACTCTAGAACAAATTATGAACACAGAAATCCTACAGTACAATGTAAAGACTTCTCTATTCGACATAGTAATGGTCGCTGTCTGCCGGTTCATTGTGTTACTGCTGTTTTATGCGGTGTTGTATATAAACAACTGGAGCATTATCGCAGTAAGTAAGACATACATACATATTGCGGAATTTGTTCGAAAGAGTCACCGCGGCCCTGGAACGCGGCTTTAGAAGGAACACGGATGGGTTTTAGTCAGTAAGAGTCTGACACGCCCTTCCGCTCCACCCAGAGCGGAAGAAGTCATTTGATGATTTCGCATCATTAAAAAAAAAAGGCATACATACATACAGTATAACCGGAGGTAGGCAACGGAACTCTTCAATAAATCACAGCAAATCTCCCGGGATTGCTGAAATCACATCTCTGTTTATTGTTTTCACATAACATCACGCCGGTACGCTGTGAAGGGGTACGCAGATGCAAACAAGTCAATCTGAATTAATATGTTTTTGGGGTTATCTATTTGGACTTAACTTTATTTTTTATTAACCGTTCTTGATGATTCTTTTTGCGTTGGGTTTAGCAAATTCGACGGTGAACTTCAAAGATAAACCAGTAACCTCTTCAACTTAAAATCAATAAAATCTATAGTAGGCGCCAGATAATCGTGGAATAACGGTCATTGACCCACCTACAATTATTGACATTTTTAATTTGAAAAACGGAATTAATGACACAAAGCTGTCCCGAATCATCATCTCTCGTGATCCTTAACATTGTCTAATAATGAAAAACGATTCATATTTAATTGTTCAGGTACCTATGAACAGTTATTAGGGAAAGGTCATTGTACTTTATTCCACATTTATCTGGCGCATACTATAGTACCAGAGCAAAGTAAATATTTATGAGCTGGTGTGGACTTGGACTGCGAAGGCACATAAAGTAATTCCTTAACGGCAAATAGTGCAACCATTCAATATGGGAATAATGTCACTTAGTTGTGGGGTATCCACAAAAAAGTGGAAAATATGAAACTCTTTTACAAAAAAATACAACCGACTTCCAAATAAAAACACTACAATATATAAAATAAGTTTAGTTTCGGAAGACGGTGTCAAAAAAACAACCAAAACCACGTTTTTTATTTGGAAGATGATTGTATTTTTTTTTTGTAAAAATGTTTTTTGTTAAACGTAGCGCGATGACAATCCAGCCGGTTTCACATAACGGAGCTGTTTTATAAAATCGGTAGCGGTTATGTGAAACAGCGGATTATACAATCCATCTGTGAGCGCTCCGCTCTTCCAAAATGCGTCTCTTTTCGTCAGCCAAACTTAAAGTGTGCCTAAATGATATTTTTGTTGTTTCAGTTATCAACAGGGACCACTTGTGCGCTGTTAATAGCAAAAGTATTCGTATTTGATGTAAGTAATAACTTCATTTTTAAGTTTATTCAAAATCTTCCCTCGATGGTCTAGTAGTCTAATCGTTACTACTGAGCTAGAGATCCAGGGTTCGATTCTCGGGTCGGGCGAAGGTTGGGTTTTATTGAATTGGGTTTTTTCATCTGAATATGGCCATCATCTCCCTAGCCTTATCGAACTATATAAGATAGAAAAAAAAGAATAAAATTATTTATGTCGGAGTCGCCTTCCCGTCTACCCGTATGCGGCTATACAGCGTGAAATTTTAATGGTTGTTTTCCAGCAGCGAAATGAGTTTGTCTTGGTAATACAATTACTAAGCCAGTTGAAACTGTCGAGTTACTAAATACACTTAAAAGTCGAACACATACATATTGTTTGCCCAACAGTGGCCCAACGCAGTGCAGCCGGTGTACGAGGTGTTCCTAATACTGACTTCGTTCACTCTCGCGTGGAGCGAAGCCTGGTTCTTAGACTTCAGGGTACTGCCGCAGGAGTTCCAGGCTAAGACGATACTGGAGTCTATAGGTATGTCGGTTTTCTACTATTAAATATGTACAAAACAATATTAAACTTTATTTACATAAATATTAACAAATACTTAACTAACTATATACACTAGAAATAAAAATAAAAACTCCTAACTAAATTAACCCTAAAATATGGCGTCAAAAAATTCATCTGCATCGCTGTCGACTGGAAGTGTACCCAAAAGACTGGCGGCATTGCCACGTTATATGGCAATATTGGCAATGCCACCAGTCTTTGCTCGCGAAAGCTAGTACTTATTTCATATTTTTTACTTTTTATAAATTACTAGCTTTGCCCGCGACTTCGTACGCGCATATCTCGTTTTTTCCCGTTCCCGTAGGAATTTCGGGAAATCCTCTCTTAGTGTTTCCCTACACTCCGCAAGGAACTTACATGCAACTTCTACGACAGTAGTTTCGGCTGTGCGTTGTCTGTCAGTCACTCAGTCAGTCAATAACGGAAGAGGTTTATATTATAACTAGCAGCCGCCCGCGGCTCCGCCCGCGTGAATGTCGAAAATTATCCCAAGGGAACATACTCCCGGGATACAAACTATCCTATGTCCTTTCCCGGGACTCAAACAATATCTATACCAAATTTCATCTAAATCGGTCCAGCCGTTTGCGTGTGAAGAAGTAACAAACATACACACACACTCACAAACCTTCGCCTTTATAATATTAGTGTGATATATAAATATATATATATTAGTGTGATATTATAGTGTGATTGATTTGCATTAAAAATGTATATTTGCTGTAACTTATTTTAGTGGGTTTAAGAAAAGTAAAAAATACGTATAAAAAAAACAAAAGGTAAATAAACAATTGCAACGTGCATTGCATCACACTGCATGCAAGATTACTTTAGATCTAGAATCATGATAACGTGGCCCACTTTTTTTCTGAGATAACAAGTCATTGACACCGGCTTATAGTTTTATCAATGCTCTGTCAAGATTACAGAACTCCAGATGGAATTCAAGGTTTGAGTCAAATTTTTACAAATATACAGCGTGAAATTTTAATGGTTGTTTTCCCGCAGCGAAATGAATTTGTCTTGGTAATACAATCGATTTATGAAAAATAATAAATTTAAAATCAAGAATTGGCAGAATAACAATTGTGCTAAACAAAACTCGAAATCGATTTCGAACCAATAGTTATACATTTCGATAGTTTCGCGCAAAGCGGCCGCGGTCGTTGCCTTTCGCGTATAGCTAATAGGTACTCGCGCGAAAACGCGAAAAGAAAAAACAGCTGTTCAGGTAATTTCGTCGAGTAATGCGCACATAAATGTATGGGGCAGTCGGTTTTATGTTTGCGATTTCAGTGATGGTCCCATCGTGAAAGTTGTTCATAATGATGAGTACAATGACCCCTTAAGAGGTGTTGCGTTTATTCTGTTACACGTTGTATAATATTAGTTAGGATTTGGATTAAGAATCTGCTTGACAGCTGGTAAACGGTTCATAGATTTTATGAATATAGAACATCACGGCGTCACGGCGTAGACGATACTATGCCATTTAGTAGCGTAAATTCGAAACTTGAACCTTTATTTTACATTAACACTTCTGTGTTGCCACCTAAAGTTCATGAACATTCCCAATAAGGCTGTATAACAAACAACTTACCAGTAATTTCTTCCACAGTCCACCACAACGCGTCAGAACGAACGCCTCTCCTCCAGCCACACACCTCCCAGCAACATTCAAACTACGCAGAGTCCACTGTGAAGTGGTTCTCTCCGGTAGAGACGCCGGAGTCCAGTCCACGGGTCAGGCGGCCGGGAGAGCAGATCATACTGACGCAGGAACAGGTATGTGATGGACTTAACATACTACTGGCGTGATATTGTCGTGCTACTGCCGTGATACTGGCGTGCTACTGGTGTGATACTGGCCCGCTACTAGCGTGATACTGTCGTGCTACTGACGTGATACTGTCGTGCCACTGGCATGACAGAACGGACGCCCCTCCTCCAGCCACACACCTCCCAGCAACAGGCAAACTATGCAGAGGCCACTGTGAAGTGGTTCTCACCGGTAGAGACGCCGGAGTCCAGTCCTCGGGTCAGGCGGCCGGGAGAGCAGATCATACTGACGCAGGAACAGGTATGTGACGGACTTAATACTACTGGCGTGATATTGTCGTGCTACTACAGTGATACTGTCGTGCTACTGACGTGATACTGTCGTGCTTCTGGCGTGGCAGAACGAACGCCCTTCCTCCAGCCACACACGTCCCAGCAACAGGCAAACTACGCAGAGGCCTCTGTGAAGTGGTTTTCTCCGGTAGAGACGCCGGAGTCCAGTCCTCGGGTCAGGCGGCCGGGAGAGCAGATCGTACTGACGCAGGAACAGGTATGTGATGGACTTAACATACTACTGGCGTGATACTGTCGTGCTTCTGCCGTGATACTGGCGTGCTACTGGCGTGATACTGTCGTGCTACTGGCGTGATACTGGCCCGCCACTAGCGTGATACTGTCGTGCTACTGACGTGATACTGTCGTGCTTCTGCCGTGATACTGGCGTGCTACTGGCGTGATACTGGCCCGCTACTAGCGTGATACTGTCGTGCTACTGAAGTGATACTGTCGTGCTACTGCCGTGATACTGGCGTGCTACTGGTGTGATACTGGCCCGCTACTAGCGTGATACTGTCGTGCTACTGACGTGATACTGTCGTGCCACTGGCATGACAGAACGGACGCCCCTCCTCCAGCCACACACCTCCCAGCAACAGGCAAACTATGCAGAGGCCACTGTGAAGTGGTTCTCACCGGTAGAGACGCCGGAGTCCAGTCCTCGGGTCAGGCGGCCGGGAGAGCAGATCGTACTGACGCAGGAACAGGTATGTGATGGACTTAACATACTACTGGCGTGATACTGTCGTGCTTCTGCCGTGATACTGGCGTGCTACTGGCGTGATACTGTCGTGCTACTGGCGTGATACTGGCCCGCCACTAGCGTGATACTGTCGTGCTACTGACGTGATACTGTCGTGCTTCTGCCGTGATACTGGCGTGCTACTGGCGTGATACTGGCCCGCTACTAGCGTGATACTGTCGTGCTACTGAAGTGATACTGTCGTGCTACTGCCGTGATACTGGAGTGCTACTGGCGTGATACTGGCCCGCTACTAGCGTGATACTGTCGTGCTACTGACGTGCTACTGGCGTGGCAGAACGAACGCCCCTCCTCCAGCCACACACCTCCCAGCAATAGGCCAATTACGCAGAGACCACTGGTTCTCTCCGGTATAGACGCTCCGGCGTCCATACCGCAGATCATACTGATGCAAGAACAGGTATGTGATGATGACTTAAGATACTACTGGCGCGATAGTGTCGTGCTACTGGCGTGATACTGTCGTGGTACTGGCGTGATACTGTCGCACTATTGGCATGATACTGTATCTATGAAGCCTGTATTTTTGTAAAAACAATATGTATCTTCAAAGACCTGTCGAAATGTGTCGAGGCAGGTGCCAATTTAAATCGCACGAGTAGTCCCAAAATCCCAATTCAAAACAAAAATAAAACAGACCAATGACCAAACATTCGTTTGACATTGACAAATTTGGAACGCAGTAAGACAAATACGCTCGGATACACTATAGTACGAGAAGGAGATTTTTTTATCGAGTGGTGGGGAGCATAGGTTATTATGGGAAATCTTCGTGGTGGGACGACAATTCTTTCTCCGGTTCGACTATTCAGGCTACCGCATCAGTCAAAAGTTAATGTAAAGGAACGTTCATTTTTTAAATGAAAGATTTATTTGTTAGATTTCCGTGTAGAAAATATTATTGCGTACTATATATTCCTTCAACAGTATATAGCACGAAGATCCGAAATACAGCACAATACTATATATTACTAGCTGACCCACGCAACTTCGTCTGCGTCACATTTTTCATAAATGCTCGGCTCTTATTGGTCGTAGCGTGATGTTGCCTTCCTCAATAAATATACTTCCTAGGATTAGCGCGTTCTACCAAACAAATAGTCAAGAATAACTAACTGATCGAGTGGTAAATGATCAATCATCGACCGCCGAGAGTAGAAAATAATTAAAGCCCTAATATCGCTATTAAAAAATAGGGGTTTGTGATAGAAGGGTAAAAATTTAGGGTTGTATGTATTTTTAAATGCCACATTATAACAAAATAAAAATTTTGTCCAAAAAATAAAACAAAATGTTAGGGGTGGACAACCCTTATTATTACTTAGGGGTATGAAAAATAGATAGTAGCCGATTCTCAAACCTACTGAAGATGCATATAAAATTTCATAAAAATCGGTCAAGCCATTTCGGAGGAGTATGGTAACTAACAGTGTGACACGAGAATTTTGTATATAAGAAGATAGTACGGTTGGCAACCCTAAGACCGACCATAATATAGTTAGGAAAACGCTAGGCAGATGATGATGATTGTAATCTCTAGTTGTATATTGACGCAATACTGATACAAAACAAACTAAATATCGCCAATATGACAATAAGTGCAGTTGTCTGAGCAAGGACGATTCATTCACATGAATTAAAGTCAATTGCTGATCGGCGGCGACTTTATACTAATCAAGATCTAGTTAATGCATATTAGACTACCATATGGCTTACATGTACACGCTTACATGGCGTACATGTTTAAAAACGACTTTGAAAAAATTCCAGAATCCCGGGATTTTTCAAAGTCGTTATTCTCCTTGTGGCCATGGATTAGAGAATTCGTTTTTTTATTTTTATTAGCGCATATAAGTGAAAAACTGATTTGTGCTGATTGCAACTACCCAGATCAAAAAACAGAGCCAGAAAAAAATAAAAATAAAAGTCACTTAATCGCGATTTATTCGTCACTGGTAGGTCGTAGGACATCCAGAAAACGCTTGTAATTTAGCATAGTATTAGGCCTTTCAAACTGATGAAGAAATTTTTGTTTCATATGTAAGTACTCAGTTATCTATTTTTTTTTGTATTTTTGCGAATTCCGGGATGAAAAATTCAGATAGCTCTAAATGAAAAACCATAAAAGTTATCCACGCGGGAGTTTTACTCGGGCATTTGCTGTGGAATACTCTAAACCCTGGCTTTAAAAAATAACATGTCCGAATTTCAGGCAAAAAAACACACTGTGGCGGTTATAAAACCTTACAAAAATAAAAACACCAAATCCGTAGCTCACATTTGAAAGACTTCAGCATCATAGAAAATATTTCACAATTTCACGTTACTTGTATGAATCATTCACATCTGACCTGAGAAAAAGGCAGAGTTCAGTTATTTTTCTCGATCTCGCAGAATCACACAATGCTAAAATCACGTCCACTCACTAGATTTCTCGTACATCTGGCAGCCCTGATTCGACTATCGGAAGAGAAGCTGGAGCGTCTGTTTCCAGCCTTAGGGCGCGTTCCCACAATGTCGTGACGACAGATTATCGTGTCGTTTAAAGCGTCGTGGCATGTGTAATTAAATGGAGATGGTCACATATAGGACGACACGATTAACCGTCGTCCACGACTTTTTCCATACAAAATGTATGTGACAGTCGTCCAATGATAAAATCGTCACGACATAGTGGGAACGCGCCCTTAGGGTGCGTTCATAAAGAAGCAGGTTTTTAGGTACAGACAGGTCGGTACGGATCGGTACTAATCGGTGCAGGTAAAACTTGTATGGCAAATCAGTCCGTGTCTGTACCGAATCAACCTGTGTCAACACCTGTGTGTGTGTGTGCTTTTCACGATTTCGCGGTTCGTCCCATATTAAAAGTGGTTCATAATGATGAGTACAATGACCCCGTTTCAGGTATTGTCTTCATTCTGTTAGCGGCGTATATAAAATGTATATAAAGTGTAAAATCAATATCTTCCTCTCTGCACTATTTTTTTGGATAATTTCTCCTTTTCGCGCTTGCTACCTCAAGACCAAACAGGCAGTACATGAGTATTAGTTACTTAACCACAAAGCCGATTGACATACATGCGGAATAGGTTAAGCCAATTTACCGTGTAATATGATATTTCGGCGTATTATTGTAATCTTTAAAATATTTCCCACTCGCTTCTGCCAGCGGCTTCGCCCGCGTGATTGTCGGAATTTATATTTATCTGTTGGAACATATCCCGGGATAAAAAGTATAAGTGATATACTACTAGTTGTTATAATCAGAGATCGGAATAGGTAGACCATATTTATCTAATGTTCGTGGAAGTAAGTAACATAGAGTTGATAATACCTCCTCTAAAATCCCGGAATCATAAACGTGACGATTGTATCCCGGGATTTAAGAAATTGCAAATTACTTATTGCGCTTTGAATACATTTGAACAGAATTATTATATTGAAGAATCTTATTATGTTTTTAGAGTTCCATACCTACTAAAACTGATAAATTAAATAGCTTTGTTTTCGCACAACTCTTTCTTCTTTTGATTCCTCAAATCAATAATTTGTAACTATAGGTACTCAAAGTCCAGTTCATGTTTTTATAATCCCGGGTTTTAATTGTCATGATTCCATTTATGATTCCGGGATTTCAGGAGGTATTATCAACTGTATGTTATTTACTTCCACGAACATTAGGTAAATATAGTCTACCTATTCCGATCTCTGGTTATCATACTACTATTATAAATGCGAAAGTTTATATGGATGGATGTCTGTTACTTAAGAACGGCTAAACAGATCTGGATGAAATTCGGCACAGAGATAGATTATAGTCTGGAATAGCAGATAGGCCATTTCCGGGAGTACGTTCCCTTGGGATAATTTCCGGCACTCGGACGAAGCCGCTGGCAATAGGTAGTTAATATTATGTATATTATTGTCTCATCAATTAATACTGTGATTATTTTTGTTTGCTTAGTAAGTATGTGACGTACGGTATAACTTTACCAATAATTATTAACGTGTTTGATTGTTCATTGTGAAGGTCAAAAGTGTTCATACACGATGTACACTGTCGTGCCGAATAATTCGGCAATCTTTTCAGAAAAGTGTTTCACCATTTACGTGCTCCGTTCCTGGAAAAAAAAATGTTTATGGTTTACAGATTAAAACTAAAACCACAGACCTAAAACTTGTCTATAAAAACCATGACCTATTTTTTTAGCAAAAGTAATTTATACATCTAGAATGCCGTTGCTAAAATAAGATCATGTTTTTTTATTATAGACAAGTTTTAGGTAACCCAAATAGACTATAGCGGCATCAATGCCGCCACATGAAAAACTAAGAAACGAAATTTGTTCGGCAACAAAAAGAACCGCAGCGCCATCTACGCCGAACTAACATCGAAATCCTGCATCGCGCAAGCAAAGTTCTCCGTGCGATTTGAACATATACAATAGTCCGAATATGAATTATCGGGCAGTTGCCCACCAGACACAACAACCGTCTGGTTCGGAGGATCCTTCCCTTTTCGGTGGAGGTATGCGGGACTTTACTCTCTGTTCTGCATACCTTTAAACATAATCCAACAAGCCTACAAATCTATGATTAGTACTTAGACAATCTTTTTAATTTACATTGCATTTTGAGATAAAATTAATCCGTTCGCTAATCCCCGATACGTGTTATCTCTGCATCATCTGCCTAGCCTTTTCCCAATTATATTGGGGTCGGCTTCCAGTCAAACCGGATTCGGCTGAATACTAGTATTTTACTTGGAGCGGCTGCCTACCAGACCCCCACAACCCATTAACTGGGTAACACCGTACTCCTTGGTAAGACTGGTGTCAGATTTTCTGGCTTCTGACTATCTGTAACGACTGCCAAAGATCTAGAAATGACAGCCGGGCAACGTCTTAACGTACTTTCCAAGGCACGGAGGAGTCTTGGTATGTTAAGATGGTCACCCGTCCACAGACCAACCTTGGCAAGCGTTGCTTAACCTTGAAGATCGACCCGAGCGACTGTTATTATTTATCCACGAGCTCCTACGTGTACGTGTTATCTCTGCATTTGGTACTAATCCAAAATCAGCAACACAGATAATACCGTGATTAAGGAACAAAGACATGTCTTAAATTACCTATATAAATCACACATTTTTTTGAATATTTCACGTGATTGTGTGAAGGTTTAATATCCCGCTTTCTTGCACACGACTTGTTCGTGATGCATAGACAGAACATTTCAGGGTTCCGTACCCGAAGGAAACCAAAGGAACCCTATGTTACTAATCCTCCGATGCCCTTCCGTCTGCCTGTCTGTCGGATTTCATGATCCGTAATAGGTAGGCAGTTGAAATGGTCAAAGAGTGTGTATTTCTATAGCCGCTATATCAATTTTTTTTTTTAAGGTTTGGAAATCATTAAATGACTTCTTCCGCTCTAGGTGGAGCGGAAGGGCGTGTCAGACTCTTACTGACTAAAACTCATCCGTGTTCCTTCTAAAGCCCTTTGCGTTCCAGGGCCGCGGTGACTCTTTCGAACAAATTCCGCAACCCTGGCAGAATAACAATAATACAAAACATGTCAAAACACATGTATTGATGATCTTATGTAGGTACTCATGTACCTTAAGAGAGCTATTCAAATCACTTAAAATACGAACTTATCTGCATCTATCTATCCTTAACTTTCTCTTCCTTAAAAGGGAAATAGAAACTTCTTTCACCATACATTTCAATCGCATTGAACTAAATAACCACGTGGCGTGATAACGCATTTGATAAGATATCTTTGTGCGTGTGTTTGACACGTGAATACGCACAATATTAGTTTTGCCAGCTGTTGGGAAAACCATTCAATAACTCCCTTTTATTTTAAGCAACATTTTCTTACAAATTAACGCAATAATTGTAGTTTTCATGTGATTTTATACTTTAAAAACACGCAACAGGTTTATTACCAAAACGAATACTAAAAATTATAAAAGCATTATCATCATCTGCTTAGCCTTTTCCCAACCATATTGGGGTCGGCTTCCAGTCAAACCGGATTCAGCTAAATACCAGTATTTTACGTGGAGCGGCTGCCTACCAGACCTCCACAACCCAATAACTGGGTAACACGGTACTTCTTGGCAAGACTGGAGTCAGGTTTACTGGCTTCTGATAATCCCTAACGACTGCCAAAGATCTACAAAACGTGCTTTCCGAGGCACGGAGAAAACTCGGTATGTTAAGATGGTCACCCACCCACAGACCAACCTTGGCAAACGTTGCTTAACCTTGATCGACCCGTACGGCTGTTATTCTTTTAGCTAAGAGCTCCTCGTTACTTTTAACATTAACAACAAGAAAAAAAAAAAAGGTTTTGTGTTTTTTTCGGTCGGCAATTTATCTTTTTTTTTCTGCACACGTGTCTATTTTGAGACCGGCAGGTAAACCCGTAAACAAAAACACAAACATGTTTTCCCTGTCCCACCTTGTGGGTCCCATTCATTGTGCACGACATTGTAGAACAATTAGCTTATAATTCGAATACACACGCGTGGTGACGCAGTCGCGTACCTACCGTAGTCCAAGCACGGTGTCATTACATAACGGAAAACGAGTGAAAAAACACGTGAACATCATAGAAATCTGTACATTATACAGTAAAATAATAATTTTAATCGTTTTGATAATCTTAAGATTTTTGTACTTATCGCGGTACAGTTGTGATAAAGTGTTTTGTATTAAAAAAAATAATGAGCTGTGCAGTTTTTTTGGCCCGCATTTGACTGGACTTTGAATTGTTTTTATTTATATTAGTGCTATTGAGATTCTAAGAGTAATCGATTTAGTAAGAAAAAATAATTTTAGGATAAAAATGGCAGGGTTTGTCTGCCTTTTTTTGTGTAATTTAAATAAGTAAGTAGGTACTTGTTCAGTACTTCAGTTTTTATAAACACTCTCTCTATACTTAAAGGTGATTATGTAATTTCTATATACTTGAACATTATTAAATTGTTGTAGCATGTTGAGTCGGGAAAATTAAAAAGTATAATTCAATAGTTTTTTCCTGTAACTGTAGGTTCATTTTTATATGTGCCAATGCTAAATTCCTAACTAATTTATAAGTGCGAAAGTGCGTTTGTTCTTTTGTAACGCTTTCACACGTAAATCGCTCAACCGATTTTGATGAATATTGGCACAGGGATAGATATAGCTGATTAGCAACTCTGGAGGATGAAACAGGCTACTATAACGCGAGCGAAGTTTCCGGCAAAACCTAAATATAAGTCAAAAAACGTACCTAAAATTAGAGTGAACAGGCTTCTTCTGGGTAAGCTCGCTCCATCGTCGACTTTGTCTCTGTCATCTATGACCTAGACTAGAGTCAAGAGCAAACCCATCCAAAATAAAAAAAAAACAAAACCTATTAGTTTAATAAAAGGGGCCCTACGATCAATGGACACTTTATTATAGAAATAATATGCATTTTAAATTTAAATACGTAGTAGTTATAACGTTTAAGAGACATTGTTGACCCATTCAGAATCCATTCATAAATTAACTGTAGTTTTTTTTTTTTCGTAAAAGCTTACACACTCATTCATTAGCATTTGAATGAACTCTATAGTAAATTCGATATGCAAATCGAATTTTAGTTCCAGTAGTTTAAAATAACGTAAATATTTAATTTCTTCGTCTTTTCAACTCAAGAACTTGAGTGTGAATCCATGCCCTGGAAAATAATTTTGTGTGTAAACAGAAAGCTACCTAGACACTTAGACTTATTGTTTAAAATCGCCTACACACAGCATAGTCCTGCCTTCGATACGAGGCTTTTGCCCCATAGTGAGGAACTGTATACAAAATATGGTAATTTAAATGGCATTGGGTGCACTTTAAGTTTGACACCGGTCATCGACCTGCAAGGTCTCCGATATGGTTGTAGGTATCTATAATCCTGCCAGGGTTGCGGAATTTGTTCGAAAGAGTCACCGCGGCCCTGGAAAGCAAAGGGCTTTCGAAGGAACACTGATGGGTTTTAGTCAGTAAGAGACTGACTCGCCCTTCCGCTCCACCCAGAGCGGAAGAAGTCATTTGTCAGTCAAGTCATGACATCCTTAAAAAAAAAGGTACTTACTATCCGCTCGCGTAAATGTCGAAAATTATCCCAAGGGAACATACTCCCGGGATAAAAAAGTGTCCTATGCGTTAATCCAGGTCATAAACTATATGTGTGCTAAATTTCATCCCAATCTTTTCAGTAATTTTTGCGTGAAAGAATAACAAACATACATCCATACATACAAACTTTCGCGTTTATTATATTAGTAAGTAGGATGTAGGTATTTAGTATTTATATCGGTCTATGTTCCTGTATGACCTACTTTATTTCAATTTTGATTGCTGGTTTATCGCTTGACCAAAAGGTCAACCTAAAGCAATTAAGAGTTCGCTGTAGGCTGTAAAACGGTGTGGACCACAGGTTTGGACTAATCAGTATTAAAGAAACCTACATAACAATAAATATTTTGCCTTTAAAATGTTTAAATATAATCTTATAAAACACGGCAGAGGACCACAATATCAGAACTCATTGCGGAATTTACAAATTCTTATAGAAATAATACCGTTTTACCATTTCATTAGTTTAAATACGGATTAACAGATTCTTGATTGGAATCTGATTAAGCAAAAACTATGATATACATAAATTATGAGAAACTTGATGAGTGCGCTCCTAAAGTAGATTTCGAAGTGGGGTTTCAACTTTTTTATTAACCTGCAAGTATTCTGTAAAAAAATATATTTATTATTAAAAAATAATACCGGCACGGATACTCACACAAAATATATTTATTTATTCATTTACACACACAGTTATCTTTACAGGCAGAACCCAAGGTAGGAAATAAAAGTTGTCATACAATGCAACACCCAGAGACGCCCCTCAAAAACTAATCACACACCTACTCGCGTTCATGATTGACCAGTCCCAAGTAACGGCTCCGTGTGCCGGCACAAGTTACATAGAGGACAATACACTAACTGTCACTCTCTGGAAATTGAGCAAAAAAATACCTAAACACAAGGTTGTAACCTATTAATCCAAGTATCCTTAAGAGGCCGTGCATAAAATTCACTCGCTGCTGTTTAGGTTAATTCGTCGCAATTTTATGTTTGTGTGCACCGCTCATGCAGATACACGCACACGCGGGTGAAGTTCGAGCGTAGTGACCGCTTAAACAATTTTGATCCTTTAGAATATATTATTTAAAGTAACATAATTATGTAGTGTACGGCCTAGAAATAAAAGTCTGGAATGTGTGTGTTCTGTATATTTTTCACAATCAACAAAAACAGACATTCAACAAAACTATAAATAAAAATGATAATACAATGATATTTATTTTTGTAGATAATTTGTAAATAACACTTATACACGTTAAAAATAAATTGTTTAACTGCCATTCTTTTTTAAATTGACGAAGTATACCTAAACCAATATCGGATAAAGCCGAATAAAAGGTCATTGACATTGGTCATCTGCGTACATATCAAAATTATGCATTCATAATTCGACCTCTTTCGACCCATTATCTGCAACAAATTATAGATGTCAAAATATTTGGAAAACCAGATCTTGAATTCAAACCGAAATCAATGCAGTCGTTCGAATATGAAGATATTATCAACTTTTCCATTCATTCAATTAAATTATTCCAAAATATATGTAAATCCAAAAGCAAGTTGTAGGTATCTAAAATATGAAACTTTTAAAAATATCAACATCTTGTATATAGCCTATAAAGGTGCGTACAAATTATGTAGCAAAATATGTTATACAACATTGTTATGGAACTTAAAAAATGTGAACAATGTTACAAAATGTGAACGTGCTATATAACACAAGTTATATAACAATGATACATAGTTTGTACCACCCGGCAAAAATTTAGCTTCCTAATATGTTAGTTAAAGCATTTTCGGAATCAGATTAGTAGTTCCGCAGATTACCCTTACAAACATACAAACGTTACCTCTTCATAATATTAGGATTGAAGACGAAGTAAGTTTTACTATCTTAAAAACAAACAAAAAGTATATAAATCAAAATTAATACTTACTGGATCAAAATGTGGTAGTCGGCCTACAATCTGAGAATTATATTTACGTAAAACTCTCGAGCGCCTGCGAAGCAAAGTGATACGTGTTCACGCTGGGAGAGCCCGGTCGTTACTGAGG
This sequence comes from Mamestra configurata, assembly GCA_002192655.3. Taxonomy (NCBI): domain Eukaryota; kingdom Metazoa; phylum Arthropoda; class Insecta; order Lepidoptera; family Noctuidae; genus Mamestra; species Mamestra configurata. Next base: position 63,497 of record NDFZ01004679.1, on the reverse strand, counting down.
CAATCGGATTCGCGCGGTCGATAATATAGTTCACTTTGCTTATTATTTACGAAATGAATTTATTGATTTTTTATATAATAAAATTTAAATTCTATTAAAATGTTTACTTGAGATTAATGTGTAATTTCTAAAATTTCCAAAAAGTGTTTTTTTATTATGGAAAAAAATACTTATTTATCTAAACGTTTTCTCAAAAATTATGTTTTTCAACAATTTTTTCTGCTTTGTTTCGGATTGATTTCAATAATGTTTTCAATGCATGTAAGAGTAGACTATATAATGATGTTATAAATATTTTTTAATGTGCACAATCTTATGTAGTTTTGTTGTCCAACGCAGTCAAACACCACTCGCTCGTTACTTTTGCGGAAAAGGGGGTTGGAATATGGGTGATTGCCATGATATTATACATTATTTAAAAAAAATCATTCAAGCCATGTAAAAGAATAAGAACTCGTCTCTTACAATAACAAAAAAAAAGGTTCTAATTCTTCCTGCTTTTCCCACAAGTAGCGATCTAAATTGTTCGAAATGAGTTGATTTCGTGCACGGGGCCTTAAGAACCTTACAAATATTACCATATCAAATTATACATTGTTTCAAACCAACTTGTGTACCCGAGTGTACACCAAATAACTAACGCCTACGTAGAGATAACACAAATAACATACATTCAGTACAAAAAGATAATTTGTGTCAGTTTATCTTTGTATTTGACGCAGTGATCGCGCTAAGCACAACCGTTATAGTAATATACATGTGATTATTAAAATAATATATTATTTTAGTAATTACAATTTATTAATAAAATATTTTTTTTATGGGGATTTACAAATAAGTGGATAAAATGTACAGTAATATTAATTTTGGTCAATTTTTGGTTTTGGAATAAATAAGCCTAGGGAAGTGAAATAAGTGCAAATCTGGGTAGAGTAATTAAGTGGGGTTGAAAAAAGTGTATAAGTAGTTAAACCTAGAGGGTGTTATAAAAGTGCGGAAATTCGGAGGATATAATTTCTGAATACAGAAAATAAATTTAGAGACATTTAGGGCTTAAAGCTAAATTATTCTTAGCTAATTAGCTATTTATTATTATTTTGTAAGTCTTTGAGACTTGATGATATATATTATGAAATTTACAAGAAAAATTTTAAACTTATTTTTTTTTTTTCGGTTCCAAAGTCCCACATTTTTTTTCCATATTAGTATGCTTTTCTACTGCTTTTTTAAATACTGGTATTCAGCTGAATCCGGTTTGACTGGAAGCCGACCCCAATATAGTTGGGAAAAGGCTAGGCAGGCCCACGCACAATGGTCCAACACCAGGACTAAGTGCGGAAACCATACCCCAATAGATAGATACGCTAGGCAGATGATGATGAGTATGCTTTTCTATTGTTTTTGTATTTTTTTTACAAACATAGTAGCCAATACTTACTATCGATAATGAATCATTGTCCATTCCAAGACCTTGACCCAGTTATCAAGTGAACGAGTCTTTGTTTTTCAATAAACTGATCAATAATATCTTTTAGAAAGTTTGTTTAAGCAGGATCAAAGGCCATATAAAACAGTTATTGCAATGTTTGACCCCTGTATCGTAAAATTTAAATGAAGCATATCATTATTTAGGTACTTATCTTGTCTTTTAAAACAATAATCATCAATAATATAAAACTGTTCCGTTACTGACTGACTGAGTGACTGAGTGGCTGACAGACAACGCATAGCTGAAACTACTGGTCGTAGAAAGCTGAAATTTGGAATGTAGGTTCCTTGAGGAGTGTAGGGAAGCTCTGAGGATTTACCGAAATTCCTACGGGAATGGGAAGAATTGGGATATGCGCGTAGGAAGTCGCGGGTTGAAGCTAGTATTTAGATATAACAAGTAATTCCTACTTCATTTTTGGCCGTCTTTGCCCGACTGCGGATAAAAGTTCAGTATGTATTTAAACTTATTAAAAAGCCTAGGCTTATCAACTAACCGATCCATTATGCAATAATTTTTATTTTTTTTCTGATAAAAATCTTAATGAAATGCATTATTTTACATAATTTACGACAAAATTAGTATTATTGTACATACAATACGACGTAGGTGTTATTTTGATGATAAGAAACTCGTATATACAACGTGTAACAGAATAAACGCAATACCTCTTAAGGGGTCATTGTACACATCATTTTTAAAAATTAGGGACCAACACTGAAATCGTGAAAAAAAATTTGACTGCATGATTCGACAAAATGTTCTAAACAACTAACTTTTTTTCGCGATTTCGTGGTTGGTCCCATAGTAAGAGTTATTCATAATGATGAGTACAATGACCCCTTAAGAGGTATTGCGTTTATTGTGTTACACGTTGTATATTCTCGTTCATCTGAACGTCGCGTCGTTTATAAACTTTAACCATCGAAGTTAAACCTAGTTTCCTATATTAGATGTGACTGAAAATAAGATGTTTTTTAGTATTTCAAGGTTTTTACTGACGTAGATACAACTAATCAATAAATAACCTATGTCAACGTTAAAAAAATAAAACCATTTTAAAAGTCATTAACAATTTTAATTTTGAGCATTATTTATATTATCAAAAATACGTTGATGTAGTCGTTATATTTTTGTGATGACGTCAATTTAATTTATGTTTTGCCTATTAAAACTAAAAAAACAATTGATAAATTAGCCTATGATGAGAGAAAAGATAATAATTACATTTTCGTAAAATATATATCTTGGGACAACTCACACACGGTCATCCGATCCCAAACTAGGCAGAGCCTGTGCTATGGCAACCAGACAACTGATAAACATACTTATATATTTCTAAATACATACATATTATAGACAAATTACAAAAGCACCTAATACCTATAGTTTCAAAACAAATACTTACTCAATTTTACTGTAACGGTTGTACATCTAACAAAAAAAATCAATTCACCAGCCCAGTGCCTAAAAAAAACAAAAAAGTGACAGTTATTTAAAAAAAGAACAAAACAAAAAATCCAAAATGGCGGCTTCACCCTCTGCCCTACCACCACTAAACGACCCGGAGATTGAGAAGCATGTGGAAGAACTGGAGAAAGCGAAGACTCAGGAGGAGTATGAGAGTAAACTGGGCAAGATCGGCTTCTCCGTTGCTAACTGGATGAAACTGCTCTTCAATCGCGCTGAACCTGAGGAGTTTCATGCTGAGTGGTTGACTGTAAGTGTTACTAGAATTTACGAACGCATATTGCACTATATTGTCGCAGTAAAATCATATTTAAAATTACTGTCTAAAGTGCAGCCCTACTAGTAGCGTAGCTAGAGAGGGGGTCCGCCCTGGCAGACACCAGTTTAGGGGTGACACCTCCATCGTTGACTGTTTTTTTGTCATTGTCGGGTGCCACCCCTAAACGTTTGATGCAGTGAAACCTATCGGAACTAGGGTGCAAAAATGTTTGAGCTCGCTTCGCTCGCTCTTGCATTCTGCACTCTCTAACTTCTTGAGCTTTTCTGTATAAATCAACAAAAGACTTCTATTTAAGTATGAATCATCAAAAGAAAATAAAACCCTTCCGAGATAGGCAGCAAAAATGTCTTTAGTTCTTGAGGTTTTCTGCATTTAGGGGTGGCACTCAACCGTTCGTTGACTTTTTTGTCACGGTCGGGTGTCATCCCTAAACGGGTGACACAATGAAACCTGTGCGAAGTAAGCACAGTGTGCACTCTCTTAGTTCTTGAGCTTTTCTGTAGGCATAACTGAACAAAATGACTTAGATTATTATGTATAAACGATCAAAAGAAAATAAAACCTTTCCGAGTTGGTGTGCATGAATTTTCGAGCACGCTTCGCTCGCTCTTTTATTCTGCCCTCTCTTAGTTATAAGCTTTTTTGCACCAGTTCTAATTAAGTATGATTGATCAATGTTTGCATGCCAAAATGGTAGAATGTACAAGGATTCTTAATACTATTGTAACCACCACACTGTAAATACCTACATTCTGAGCAAATAAATAAATATTCTATTCTATTCTATTCTAAAAAAGAAAATAAAAACTATCCGACGAGGTGGGATGCAACTTATGCAAATTGCATTTTATGCATAAATTGTTTGTTTTCTTACTCTTACTGAGTTGCTTCGAACCATATTGTTTGGACGTTTTTTTTCGAAGTACAATCTGTAGAAGACCGACAAGCAGGCAACCTTACGGCGATGAGCCAAGCTGTGAAGCCTGGCATCCACCAGTCTTACGTCGCCAATGAGCCTTATAGCTCTGTGTTCCACCGAGTCAAGCGCGGCAAGTTGGTATTTAGCTGAGCCATCCCAAAGGTGGCTGCAATACTCCATGCAGGATCGGACTTGTGCTTTGTAGAGGGTTAAAAGCTGTCCAGGCGTGAAGTATCGCTTCACTCTATTTAGGATGCCCAGCTTTTTGGCCGCAGTTTGGGCTTTGTGCTCAATGGTGGCACCAAAGTTGAGACTGGTTGTCAACTCCATGCCTAGGAGCTCGAGCCGATCGGTTACAGGAACAGAAGTACCCCGAAAAGTCGGAGTTAGGTCGAAACGACTCCTTTTCGCGGTAAAAAGGCATGCTTGTGTTTTGGTGGCGTTAAAAGAGACCAGATTGTCATCACCCCACTGGGAGACAAGACTTAAGGTCAAATTTGTCCGCTCTACCATGGCCTCTCTCAAGGAACGAACTTCTTCCCCGCTGGTTTTTGCGCTAGACAAGTATCTCTCTGAAACCGAACTGTCATCTGCATACCCAACAATACCTTTGACATTGCAAAAAAGCAAATGTTTATTTTTTTACAATATCATAAAAGAGCATCTTATTTTAAAGGTTAAGATATTCCTGTCGAACTGATCAAGATCTATGTAAATTAATGATTATTCTGATATCCTACTTCCTACTAATATTATATTATCTATAATATTAGTAGGAAGCAGTAACGCGAAAGTTTGTATGGATGGATGTTTGTTACACTTTCACGCAAAAACTACTGAATGGATTTTGATGAAATTTAGTCTGGAATAACACATAAGATACTTTTTATCCTGGAAAAAAGTTCCCTTGGGATAATTTTCGACAATCATCGCGGGCGGCAACTAGTAATTAATATATCTTGAGTTATTAGCTTATTATAAACACCCTTTTTAACATTCGACGACATATTCGTTTCTACGAAATGAAAACTTCATGTTAGGTAGTCATACAATAAAATATTAAGATAGGCAAGGGATTATATTTACATAATTAAATCAAATAATTACTCTATCAAAACTTGTCTACATGTTCTTAGATAAATCATGTAATCTATGTTCATGATAGTACCTGTGTAAATATAAAATATCTTATGTCACAATAGTATTGTGATACGTCACTCATAGTAAATCTTTTACCTAGTTTTATGGCCTTGACAATGCAGATTAGCATCGGTTTTTCTTCTTGATAACAGATGTAACGATGAAAGTGGACCGAAAGCATAAGATAGGCTCACAATAAAATAACGTTGTGTTTCCCAGGTTTTTTTTTTTAATTCGCTGGAATTTTAATCTTTTTAAGATATTTTTTGCGCAACTTCTTCCCTGCTAAAAACTGTTTAATGTATTTTTAAAGCTAATTTTTTTCACGTCTTGAAAGAATGAATGACTTTTTTTTATTTTCAATAGAGGGATAGCCATGTCAATTTAATTACATAGCTCCATTTCCAATATAACAGTAGCTAGCTGAGAGTCCCATGTTCAATATTAGAAACCCACTTACAACTACCGTCGTTTTAAAACAACTCTTAGACAAATACCTTCTCATCATAGCTTTGAAATATTTCTTTAGTATCATTCTGTACCTTAGTGTCCTGTCAACTTATTTTGAGATTTATGAGTCAGTCTAGATAAGCGTTTTGTGTGGAATCAAGAAGTAAATCCAACTATGAAAGCCTGAAGGCAGACAATAAAATGTTAAAAGAAAGAAAGAAAGAAAAATATTTATTTGGAACTCGCACAAAACGAACAGAATAGTAAAATAAATTAAAACTAACAGTCATAAACAATAACTAACAGAACTAGAAAGAGCAGCACGAATTCAGAATTCATACACCTATTTTTTTGCTTCAGTAACATCTTAATATATATCTTATTTCTTGTGTACGTGTGTATTTCACTGAACTCCTCCTAAACGGCGGGACCGATGTTGATGAAATTTTTTGTGTGTGTTCAAGGGGATTCGAGAATGTTTTAGATTCACAATAGGATCCGGTAGGTGGCGCTGCAATCGTTTTCTATAATTTTTCGTTTTACATAAAGCAAACGTTCGAACAGGACAACGTCTGTCGGGACTAGTCTGATATAAATACTAGGTTTGGTAGCCCATAGCAACATCATTTTAAAACAAGGCCTTTTACGATTGCAACTTATAAGTATTATGTTCGTGTTAATGCAATAATTAAGAATATCGGTCTTATCAATACATAATTAAGTATTTTTAATCAATCCATCCTTTGTTCCCCGCCAAAGGAAAGCTTTGATTTGATGTCGAATGTCTGCATTTTGAGATAAGCACTCAAATATATTAATCACGTCATTATTGATTAAATGTCTGCATAATTAATCTTATACTTAGGCATACTCTTCAGCATTATCAAAAAAACCATGCCAAGTGCGAGTCGGACTCTCACACGAAGGGTTCCGTACCATACGCCGAAAAAAACACGTTTCTTGTAATGGCCCCCTTTAATTTTTTATTTGTTTGTGGCAATAGAAATACACACTGAAAATTACAACTGTCTACCTATTACTGTTCTTGAGATACAGCCCACTGACAGACAGACGGACGGACGGGCGGACAGCAGAGGCTTAATAATAGGGTTCCGGTGGTCCCTTTGGGTACGGAACCCTAAAAACGAATGAATAAACTAACTATGGACTTTCAGACGGTGGAGATATGCGGGACTTTACTCTCTGTTTCGCATACCTCCAAACTGGTGGACTCCGTTGTGAGAGATATACAGGACGAATAGCACTACCTTTTTTCACAACGGAATCATGATGATATTAGCATAGTAGGGGCGCTAGACTCTGAATGTGTCCCGCCCCATGTCGCAACACATCCTGGTCATCCGTATTTGCGCAAATATTCGCCTTACTTACTTGTTAAATAATTAACTTTATCCCAATTACTTAACGATATGTTTCCTATTTGTCAAAGTATCCCGAATATTTAGACGTATACTATATAGCCAAGTGAAGTGCAACATTTAACTCATTTGCGCTACCTCTCCACTATATTAATTCTTGCTTCTCTTCTTGCCCCCAGATAGACGAATACAAAGCGCAAGCACAGGAGAGTATGCACAACGCATGGCGCATCGTAAACCTGCCCAACTGGAGCCAGGAGAAGAAGGGCTCCAAGGGAGACATCGTCGAGTCCAAGAGGACGGAACAGTACGGGAAGGTGTATAGGTTTACAGTAAGTACATCAAACACATCACAACGCTTGACGCATCGTGATCCTGCCCAACTGGAGCCAGGAGAAGAACTCTCTGACCTCCGCTACCTAGTAACTCAGTACTACGATAAATGGGGTCTTGTAGACCCGTCGGATACCTAATGTGAGCGCGGTGTCCTTGTTCAGAACATGAGCCACATGTTAAAGTGCCTTATACTTTGTGGGATGAAATTAATGCGACCGATCAGGGGCGGATCCAGGACTGTCGTTTGGGAGGGGCATGACCATGCTGAGGGTGGGTTTTAGCCAAGTTAACACTAAAAAAAGCTCATAACATTTTGCTATACGCATAACGAGCCACCTTGGATTACTTTTCGTAAATTCCTCAATGAATTCGTTAGGTTGTAGACTGCCTTAGAAATCTGGTTCTTTTGGGGGGAGGGCCTTAGTCCCCTCACTGGATCCGCCAATGCCACCGATGCTGCAGTTAACGAAGCCACCTAGTAGGCAGAAATTATCTAAAGAGTTGACCATTGACTTGAAGAGATGAAAAACCCCTTGGCAAGACTGGCGTCAGATTTTCTGGCTTCTGACCACACGTAACGACCGTAAAAAATTAGTTGGAGAAGAATATTTGGTGGTTATTAATGCTTACCATTTCTATTAGGTGAACCTCTTATGACCTCTGATCATGGGCGTGCAGTAGGCTACAGTAAGGGTAGGCCAGCAAAATGTTCGTCTACTTTCAAAGTGGAATTCGCATCGTTAGTATCGTGATTTCAACCCTGAATAATGTGGTGAGTTTTGTTTTTTGGGCATTATGTATGGGCTGGCCTACCCTTACTGTAGCCTACTGCACGCCCATGCCTCTGATGTGTTTACTGTTCCTATGCTTTGCAAGGTACAGACTTGGTTTCCGTACGTCATGTCCCAGGCGACCACTGAAAACCAGCGCCGTTCTGTGGGTCCCCACGGCACAGCATTATGCTGAGTGGAAGCCAACCACGACATGCATCCACTTTATTTATACTCATACTATTGTTATTTTTTTCTTATTTAGTTTTTAACGTGTCTTTACTAATATAATTAAAAAACTAGTCATTAGGGTTTACTTATGTATGTAGTAGATTATGTCGTTTTGTGGCAATTAAATACTTTTCTTTCTTTCTTTCACGTATCTTTCCCAATTTATTGTAGGCTGATGCAAAATTATAATTTTATTAGACAATATTTTAGTAGGTACCTAGTCAGTTGTTAAAATTAAATTAGTAATCTATACTGATATTGTATCTAAATTAATTTGTGTTCTAATTCGGATTAAGAGTTATCGTGCATAGGGTGTTAATAATTCTAATTTAAGCGGATTATAATTATTTGATTAAGCCTATGCGGTGTTGAAGTCACCATGATTGTTCCAATGCAGGACGCATTACGCATGTGTGGGCTTATTCATTTAAAATATCTAAACCCAACTGATTAGCTCAAATTCTGATTAGTGGAGTCTAAATTCAAATACTGTATAGAAACACTGAATTAAGACTGCCAGGGTTGCGGAATTTGTTCGAAAGAATCACCGCGGCCCTGGAACGCAAAGGGCTTTAGAAGGATCACGGATGGGTTTTAGTCAGTAAGAGTCTGACACGCCCTTCCGCTCCACCCAGAGCGGAAGAAGTCATTTGATGATTTCCCATCCTTAAAAAAAAACAAAAAGACTGAATTAAGAATCTGCTAAGCTGCATTTTTAAGTTTCCGTAGTCAACAAGGAACCCTTATAGTTTCGCCATGTCCGTCTGTCTGTCCGCGGTTTAGCTCAGAGACGCTTAGCACCAGAAAGTTGGAATTTCGGAAGGATATAGATATTAATCACGCCGACAAAGTGGTGTTTTTTAGGGTACATCCCGTAAAGTGGTGGTGATTTTGTTTTATCGTGTATCTCATGGTATGGTGGGTCGTTGGACAACCTATAAAATGTACTTTGCAAATGTGACTTGCAACTACGGAACCCTACACTACGCATGGCCCGACACGCACTTTTTTTATGAATATGTTGGTTTTTATTAGAATTTCTATCGACTATCACACTAATATTATAAAGGCGAAAGTTTGTGAGTGTGTGTATGTTTGTTACTTCTTCACGCGCAAACGGCTGGACCGATTTAGATGAAATTTGGTATGGACATTGTTTGAGTCCCGGGAAAGGACAAAGGATAGTTTTTATCCCGGGACTATGTTTCCTTGGGATAATTGTCGACATTAACGCCAGGAGCCGCGGGGGTAGTAGTAAATATTTTAGAACAGTTGAATTGGTCTAGTTTCTTCTATAGTTTTATTTAAGTATAGAAGTTAACTTTATAGAGTAGTATTTTTAGAGTGTTAGTTCCCGAAAAGTGTCATATAATTCACAATGATAATGTTTTATTTAAATAATCAGATCGATTAACGAAGTAAATCCGCGAATGCTTTCCACTTTAAACTTTGGCTTTTGGAAGAGGAAACATACATGGACTAAAACCTATTTCTTTTTGGCATTTCGGTAGTCGATTAAAAATATTAATCAATAACTGCGATACTTTTATTTGGGACCCAACACTTTTGCCCACTGTTCTTTGAGATTCTAAATGACGTTGCTCTTTCAAACTTTTATACTTAAAATTAATTTGATTCCTTTCCAGGGTATGGTAGAAGCCCCGCCGAAGTTCTTATACGAAGAGTTTAAGGACAATATCACCAAGCTGCCAGAGTGGAACCCCACCATTTTGAAGAGTGAACTTATAAAGGTACGTGTCTTTTTTAACACCTCTTCCATAATGCCCATTGCCCATAATTAGTTAGTTGGTATTAGTTTAAAGTTATTGTTTTTATACTTATACAAGCTGTGCCTGTGGCTTCGCTCCCGTGACCTCCCGTCAACCGTTACCTACCCTACCCTTACCTATCTACCTACCCTACTTTCCTACCCTACCTACGTAACTACCTGGAATAACAGCTCACCTCGTGATCACTTCACCCAAGCCTTCAATTCGACATGTTTATGGAATCGACCGGTTGAAGTGGTGGAGTGTGAGCGTGAAGTGAACTGTTATTTCATCTTGATTGTATGGATTGACAGCTCATGGCACGTTCACTTATCCTACGTTTACATGGTATGCTGTGTAATCGCACTGCTGGTCCTTATCGGACGGCGCGGTACCCATTGTTCGCTGTCCGAGGCCCCGTCATCAATATCCTCTTGTCTACTCTTTTAAATTCCTTCTCTATAAAATTCGTTTTTCTCGTTCCAGGAAGTAGGTCCGGGCATCGACCTGTCATACCAGGTGACGGCGGGCGGCGGCCGCGGCATCATTGCTCCGCGTGACTTTATAATACTGCGTTGTACCGCGCCGCTCTCCCGGGACGGACAGGTGGTGGACACGGAGCCCTACAGCTACATCAGCAGCGGCGTCAGCGTCACCGTGCCCGGTTACCCGCCTCATAGAGACCTCGTCAGGTAAGCTAGCAACCATTCGCTGCACATCAACCTTGTCTAGCTATTACCAAACGGGCAGTCAAGTCAAGTCCTAGTAAGCCAGCAACCATTTGCTGCGATTTTGCAGCAACCAACAACTTCGGTGACACTTGTGTCCTTGTATATCATACGAGGTTTTCGATACTGGTTGTGTCAAAATCTATGTTTTTGCAAGAGGTGAGTAGGAATTGTTCTAAACCAAGCAACCATACTATTAAATCTAGATTTTGGACTGCTACTAAGAATGATCTAATGAAAACATCACACCCCACCAAACACAGCAACCCACCCCTTGCGAACTAAAGTGGACAAACTCAATTAATTAATTGATTTCATTGTATTTTACAGAGGCCAAAACAAAGTCGGTTGTTGGTTCCTCAAGCCGCGTACAGTTCAGACGTCCGGCGGTAAGATTGAGACGCATACCACCTTCCAATGGCTTATGTGCTGTGATCTTAAAGGTAAGTCGTATTCGCACGAAACGTTTCCAAACGTCTTTTATAATGCGTACAGCAAAGGAGTGGAACTCTCTGCCTGCGTCTGTGTTTCCGAACGCATACAACCCTTTCTTCAAAATTAGAGTGAACAGGCTTCTTCTGGGTAAGCTCGCTCCATCGTCGACTTTGTCTCTGTCATCTATGACCGAGACAAGTCAAGAGTAAAGCCATCTCAAATAAAATAAAAAGTCCAATTTTGTATAATACAGCTAGTGGTAATTATTAACTCATTGGACTAAACCGGTACACGGTTTAGTCCAATGAGTTAATAATTACCATTAAATGCACCATTGAGAAAATAAACTTTTCGTATCTATGGATAAAAAATCTTTGTCATTATTTTTTCCTTAGCAAAATGTCTCGCAGATTCGTATTCCAGCGGTGAAAAGAAGTTAGAAAGCAATCTCTGACTAATCTAGATGTTAAATATAACAAATACTAAAATAAAAGCTTTTCTTCTACAGATTAAAAAGTATCCTTTCACCACTGCTGTATTTATTGCACAGTTATTTTAAAATTATAGATTAGTCTTTCTTCCCAAAGTCATTATGGCTCTTTTGCGAGAAAAAGACGAAGCTCTACAGGTCGAATAGCATCCTCCCTTTCTCACATCGGAATCATGATGGCCTTAACACCAGGTAGCACAGCGCCTGAAGTCCCTTCTAAAAAGAACACCCATTAATAAAAACCTTCATTTATTTTACATGAGATGTTAACTCTGTTTTGCGTTCTACAACTTCTTCACACATTTAACATAAAAATACTAACTATTCGCCTAGTTCTATTTAGGGTTAACCCCGATACTAACCATAAAATGACTAACGCTCATCTTATTTTTTTCAATTCCAGGTAAAATCCCGCAGTTCGTGCTTGACGCAGCGTTCGCAACGGTAATGTTAGACTACATAGTACACGTCAGAAAGTTTGTAGCTGAGGCCAAAGAGCAGGGACGGTTCTAAACAACCTTTTCTCTTCATACTTGTGAGGCAGCAACCAGACGCTCCGACGCTGTAACCAGCTGCTTCGGTGATACGTAAGGGATAAGAAACCATTAACTGATTGGTTACTATTGAGCAACCTATAGCTACATATTTGAGAGCCAGCAACCAATTGCTCCGATGCAATAACCTTTAACTTCAGTGATACTTGTGAACTTTGCTATGTACCGAAACCAATGTTGACGACTTCTATTTTCATAGCTGAAGATTAAAAAGCAAGAACCCGTCTAAACAACTATTTCCATAGCACATACGTAATCAATATCCATAATAAACGTTATACGATATGATTCAGCAACCATTTGCTTCGATAATATTATCATCTGGCTTTTTGAAGCTAAAGCCAAAGAGCAAGAATGCTTGTGGACAACCATATACTTCATATATTTGTGAGTGATTCTTATGACCTCAGGAACTAACTCCTACTATTTTCTCTTGAAAGGAATTGTTGACGTAAATGGGCAAGTCTGGTGCTAAAAAAACAACTACTGCCAATGCTGGTTGTTAAGTTACTCTGTTTGCAGGACAACCAGTACCTACAATTACGATAAAAGTAACCATAAGGAAATCTGAGATATTTTAATTGAAAGTGAAAAACAAATACTAATCTTTAAGTACTAACACAGCAACCAATTTATAATCTGAAACACTTTAACAACCAATTTCTAAAGTAATATTAATTTAGATAGAGAATTTATATTTTGTAAAATATCATTTTATTGTGTAAATATTTTGCTACTTATAGAGATCAATAAATAAATGTATATTATCATGTTTTCACATTTAATTTAGACGCTGCAATTTATAAACAGCTTTAGAAACTTTTTCAAGCAGCAGAAGCAACCAAGTTTACTGAGCAACCAGTTGCTTCGAAGCTTTGTGACCAAAATAACAGCGAATATCATCATATATTCTTATACTGTTATTTATACTGAAAAAATAATGAATTCCGTAGAAATAGCTCGTAGAATCGTTACAGGCATAACACAAGGTTCATTGCCAAGGTTTCTATACCTTCACTGTATCAAGTACCTACTTGAGCTAAAACAAGACTCAGAATAAAAAATGTGGGAATTTGCTTTGAAAATAAGAGCACAAGTTATCTCAAAGACCGGACTTTTTGATATTTCATAGAAAGTGCTGCAATATCAAAAAGATTAAGTACCAATGTTGATATCTGTGCAAATAGTTTATACCACTTAGAGCAACCCAACCCGAAAACATTGTAAATAGTATATACCACTTACAAAAACTGTAAAACAAAATACAAATCATGCATTTAAAATAATGACCCTTAATAATGTTTAATTAAGTCACAACTAGAACGGAAGTTTTTAAAGTTACGCTCGGAAATATAAAATAAAAAATCATTGAAAATAACTGCATAAGGGGATACCTCTTTTGATATACGGTTATATAATATTATTTGTTATATTAACGCCATATTGTAGACAAACTAAGCTATAAAGACTTGCGTTAAAATCACATCCGACTGACATACACGTTTGATTCCCGAGTCGAACAAGCTAACAGCTTCCAAACACAAATAACATGACGAAATGAAGGTCATAAATCCATTGAACGAGTGAGTGAGTGAATGAAATCCTTCATTCTTGGTATTATTAGTTCTATTTGAATTCATAATTCGAGATAACTTCAATACACAACGCTAAGGTCGATATTGGTGGCGATCACCAATATCGACTTTAGCGTTGTGTGTTTTAAGTGAATTTTTAATTGACAACTGGTCACTTAAAAATGTGAAGACTAAAAATGAAAATTTGATCTTTGTTATGTATGACACAGAATTTGTTGTTCAACACATTGACAATTATCTCAAATTCTGGATTGAAGTATGATTACCAAATAAGGTGAAAATCCAAGTAATTTAAGGTATTAATAAATTTATTATCTATATTGACAAAGGCTGTATGTAACTATGTATATATAAATATCTAAAACTGTAATATATTTTGAACATGGACTGTTTCTGGTATCCTCACGCTAATGTTAGTCTATAAAATATAAGCACTTCTAGTAAATGACAATCATAAGACAGAATGAATGTTTTAAAAGACCGAGTGAACGAATGAGTCTGAACGAACCCTCTTTCTGGGGTAGTTGGGTAAAAATTAAGCGTTTTATTTAAAAAAAAATGGAAATTAAAAGCATTGACAACGCCACAAAAAACGCCCTGTATATAATTTAATAAAATTCTGCTACATGCTGTTTGCACAGTAGAATATAAATTGTACAAATGCCGTCAGCCTAGTATTTATTTAGATGAAAAAAAAGAAATGTAATACAAAATGTTTGGTATACCTAATAAAATTATTCGATATGCAGGTTTTTGTGTGAGTGAGTATAGATCTACATTCTGATGTAGAACAGGTTTAAAATAATCAGATTTAGAAAATAGGGAACGTTTGATCGCCACTGTCACTTATACATGACAAGCAAGCGCGTGCCCTGTACGCCTAATGTCACAAATATGTGACAAAAAGTAAGGTGAATTTGTGGCTTGGCTAAGGTTAATCATTGGAGTGCAATATGGTCAAATAGGGCTAAATCCTTATCCTTTATTTTGAGAGGTATACAAATCTCTAGGTAGTAACCAATGCTAGAAACAATTTTACCAATTAAAATGCAAGCAATAGCTTTTATTATAGAAATAACTTACGTCGGTTTTTGAAAATCAATCCAGCCGGTCGATTCTGTAAACATGTCGAAGTGAAGGCTTGGGTGAAGTGACCACGAGGTGAGCTGTCAATCCATATAATCGAGACGGAATGACAGCTCACTTCGTGATCACGTGACATCTGTCAGCCTTCACTTCGACATGTTTACAGAATCGACCGGCTGTATAATCTGTTGTCAAATGTTATGTCAGTTACCTTTTTTTTTTCCTTATTACCGAACCTACTGAGCCAGCTAAACTATTGAAGAAATACTCATAAAATAGTCCTTTACTTACAGGTTACAGAAAAATCCTATAAATAGAACGCTATTTCAAAGTTACATATTAAAAAAAAATATGATTTTTTCGGAACCGCACTTAACCGGTTTTCTAATATCTTTCAATATAAAGAGCAAGCATAAATTTGACAGTAGATTTTTGGGCCTTGAGAAATGTTAGGTTAGTTGCAAGAAAGACCAATTTTAATAAATATGTAAATAAAAACAAAACAAGAGCCATCTTTGAGAAAATATTAAAATTATGTGATTTTATAATGGCCACTAAAAATTATGTAAGCTGCAAAGGAAATTGAACTATATTATTAATTAGATTTAAGGTTTCTAATCGAAAAGGGCGTGAATATGTATAAATATAGGAATAATATATAAAATTAGTATGTATTTATTAAACCTGGTCGGCTGACGCAACACAGTACATAGTTGTAATAAGTGAATGTATCTTAGATAAGAGTAAGGTAAATAAACGATTTTTATACTGTATTACTGAGTTATTAATTAGAACTATGTATATTTATTTATTAAAACTTTATGCACTAGTAAAAACACTGTACAAAGGCGGACTTAATGCCTTAGGCATTTTCTACCAGTCGACCTTAGGGTGGTGCAGAGACAACATGGCAGGTGCAACTTAAAGAAAAACTAAAAATAGAGAGAAGAAAAAAAAATTAAAAACATTTATAAATACAAAGATACATACATACACATAAACAAAGTTATTAAGAAAAAAACAATCCAACGAATTAACGCTGTGATGATTCCACCAACTTCTTGCGATTGTGCTCACGTGCCTTCACCTTAAAGGACAACCGACTTGTTGCCGTCCTGATGCTCAGAGGGAGCGCATTCCAAAGGAAAATCGCTTGAACAAAGAAAGAGGAGCGGATAAACCCAGAGCGGTGAGAGGGACATCGTAGAAGGCGATTATTGGTAGTGCGAAGATTTTTACTGCGGGCAGAACAAATGAACTGAATTTGTGAAGCTTCTTAGGGTTTCATACCCGTAGGGTAACCAACGGGACCCTATTACTAAGTCTCCGCTGTCCGTCCGTCTGTCTGTCAGCGAGTATGAAGCATGAAGACGGCAAAAGACAGAATTTAGAGACTATGGTTGCCATCACAACCTACCTACATGGTTACGGTATGTAGATATTATGTTTAACACTTCTACCCACCCGTACCAATATAATAATCGTAGATAATCTTGCTTTGTAGCGGCATCAACGGAAAATCCACATACCTCTATAATTTAATAAGCTATACCTACTTTTCGAAAAATACTTAAAAATACCCTTATTTTCTACCTGATTAGTCAGGAACCTAATTTCATCTAAACACTGAACAGTTCTGCCGTAAAATGTTACCAAACACTCGAGGAACTTATTTAGTTGACATACCTAACTATATTATACAAGTAACTATAGTAAGTAACTATTTTAGGATTGAGAAAGTAGATGTTTTACTTTTGACTCAATTTTAACTAGGTACTACCAAAGAAACAAAGTTTTCACATCATCTACCAAAGAAATTAATCAGCCATTCAGCCCTGCAAGACTGAACCCTATTACTAAGCCTCCGCCGTACGTCCGGCTGTCAGCGGACTGTATCTCAAGAACCGTAATAAGTAGATAGTTGTAATTTTCACAGCGTGTGTATTTCTATTTGCCGCTATAACAAGGGGGCTCCCATACAAGAAACGGTTTTTTTTTTTCAGTTTATGGTACGGAACCCGGCCAAATGCGTTGATAATCTTGCGACTTGCCATAAGACTCGCACTCGGCCGGCTTTTAATTCACGTTTTGACGTCTATCAAAGAAACAAATGAGCCCTGAAAAGGGCTGTTGTATTGTATGTACGTTTTGACAACATCCATTAAAGAAACAGAAGACTGCAGCCCTGAGAAGGGCTTTGTCAATGTATACCTACCTACTTGTCACAGTGACAGTGACAGTTGCTCAGGCACGCTCGCCACGCACGCGCCGCGCCAGCTGGATGTCCTTGGGCATGATGGTGACGCGCTTGGCGTGGATGGCGCACAGGTTCGTGTCCTCGAACAGCCCCACCAGGTACGCCTCGCTGGCCTCCTGCAGCGCCATCACCGCCGAGCTCTGGAAGCGCAGGTCCGTCTTGAAGTCCTGCGCGATCTCCCGCACCAGGCGCTGGAACGGCAGCTTGCGGATGAGCAGCTCGGTGCTCTTCTGGTAGCGGCGGATCTCTCGCAGCGCGACGGTGCCGGGCCGGTAGCGATGCGGCTTCTTCACGCCGCCGGTTGCGGGCGCGCTCTTCCGCGCGGCTTTGGTGGCCAGCTGCTTGCGCGGTGCCTTGCCGCCCGTGGACTTGCGCGCGGTCTGCTTGGTGCGTGCCATCTTGTTTTCTGATTGTGTTAGCGATGTGACGGTGAGCGACGCGACTGACTCAAGCGATGCCTTTTATAGATTTTTAGGTCCCCACTCTTGATGCCAAAATTGAAGACATTGAGGGTAGTTATGAATTATTATTTCAAGCGACACTACCCGCGGTATGTGTTAGTGTTCAGTTTTTGGAATATTTTATTTTTATTTTATTTATTAAGGGATAATTCCTAAACATTCCGTGTAATGATTGTGAATGTTTTACTGAAGTTTTCGCATCACGCGTGCTAGGTGTACCTACAGTCGAACCGCGGCGTCGGTTGCGGATTGATAATTAATTCGCAAAGAAACAAAGCGAGATTTTGTGTTTTTCACAAAATTGTTCACACAAAAAATAGGAGAAGAGAGTTCGTATGGGGTTTCTAGTTTTGAATGTGGTGCAATGGGCTGTTCAAGTTTATGAGAAAAACCGAAATTCAATTTTATTAGTGGTAGGTAGGCATATAAGTTAATAATAAAAGTATTAACAACTAGCGGACGTCACGCGGTTTCAACCGCGTAGTTCCCGTTCCCGTGGGAGTACGGGGATAAAATATAGCCTGTTACTCGCTGGTAATGTAGCTATCCATTGCTGAAAGAATTTTTGAAATCGGCACAGTAGTTTTTTAGTTTATTCATTACAAACAGACACACACAAAAATTCAATTTTTTCCTCTTTATAATATTATTATGTAGTGTAGATGAAATAGGCAGGTCTTCTGCAACGAGCAGCCAGTCATCTCCACAATTGGAACATAAGGAATTTGTACCTGTAATACGAACGAAGTTACAGCCATTTTACTATCGAGTGAATAGCCATTCCGCTGGCATATGCAATTTTTAGGTAGGTATATTTGAATATGACAATGATTCAGCAAAAAACCCAATACGTTTGAAGTTTCTAGTGAAGGTAGGTGAAAAGATATTTATTTAGCCCGTTAAACTGGGTGAGATTAATCTTTATGACTGTATTGTTTGATTCGTTTGGCTATAGGGTGTCTCTCAACTCAGTTTGCCTTTTGGCAAAGGCCTCCTCCAGTAGTTTCCATTGCTTCCTGTCTTGAGCAACTCGGGGTGACTTAGACTCTGAGGTGTATATAGATAGGTGCCTATCTAATGGGCTTGGATACCTACTTCCATGATGAAACCACTGAGCTACTCAAGACCTTCCTCTTTTTTTATGATCGCAATTTTGTTTTACGTAGCTAAGTAGGTACCTACTTCGTAAAATGTAACTTTTTTTAAGTACCGCCTATAGAAAATGAAATGAAGTTATCTAAGCTTAGTACAGTCAGTTAGCCCAATTTATTTTTAATTAACTTTGCTGAAATGGTGAAAATATTAAAGAATTTAAAAATTCTATCGATTCGTAAGTAGGTATTCAAAAAAATCTCAACTATTTATGCAAAGGTGGGTCAGCTAATTGTGGTAACCATAGATATAATAAACAAGCTGACTGTACCTAAACAGTCTACTAAACCACCGAAGTCATAAATATGACTATACTCTATCCGTTTAGGTAGTTAACTAAAGGTAAACAATCTTGATGTAACTTTTTACTTAAAAACTCAGTTTAAAAATAAAATGCAAGTAAAAACCAAAGTAAATACAACAGTAACGAATACTAAATCAATTGAACCATTAGTTTTAAAAGTAGTTTATTTGTTTAATATGAATTTGTGTAAAAAGACACATCAAGATTGTTTACCTTTAGTTAACTACCTAAACGGATAGAGTATAGATATTTAACACCCACAATAAACTTGAACACAACCATTACAAAATACCTACTCACGAACAAAAAGCGCAACTTTTTACGACTCGCAATAAAAACCATCGCAAAAACGTTCGTTCACAGGCACCCTCCATACTAACCGACGCCCTACAGGAAGCGACCACCTACCCACTGGGGGACGTGGACGCCTAATTAGCGAGTACTAGGTACCTATTAGATGTAATTAGTCATTATACGCCACCTAGGTAGTTAGCATCACGCGATCTGACGCTTTGTGGTCGCTTAGTCATGGTTAGGGAGTTCCATGCCGCGCCATTTTTGCGGGATCAGAAATACGGAACTATACGTGTGGGAACTGCAGGATTTGCGGGACTGAGAAAATATGGAACACAAACAAAAATAGGTGGAGACGTCGCGTCGGTCTAAATATTAAGGCGATTTAATAACTTGTAACTGGCTGATTTGTAGATTTAATTTATTTGAAAAACAAAAAAAAGTCGCAAATTTGACATTTTTTGAAGAACTTTAGCGTATTTGTGCAGTAGAATCAACTGTTACCTACATGAACCGGGAGTTTTGAGGTAAAAAGTTAAGCTACCTACAACAGGAGATTCCCTACGAGTCCACGAGCAATTTCTGACAGATTGTTTTATCATTAGGTACCTATCCAATTTTTGTCCAGGCTTTAAGTATCAATCAATGACATAGTTTATACACAAACCATCGACTTACTTGCTGTGTATTTTATTGATTTATGTGGGTAAAAATATATTAAACAGTGGTCTTTTTTCTTTTCTAAGATACTTAAAAGAGAATCACGTTATTTATGAAAGGATTATTTTGCAGTACCGCAAATCGCGCAGATTACCGGGATTTAAATTTTCGTGTGGGATTCCCGAGTCATGGTCATGGTAGGTGCCAAGAGTTTGTGGTAGGTGAATTATTCTGAATGGGGATTTTAGCTTGCTCCATCGTCGATCACATCATTGCTTACTATCAGGTGAGATTGTATTAGGCAAACACGAGCCTGTCAATAACAAAGAAAATATAAGTAGGTGGGTTTAAATAAGGGCCCTCTGTTTCACGATGTAGGTACCTACTACTTACTTTTTTTTAAAGGATGGGAAATCATGAAATTGTTCCGCTCTGGGTGGAGCGGAAGGGCGCGTCAGATTCTTACCTACTGACTAAAACCCATCCGTGTTCCTTTTAAAGCCCTTTGCGTTCCAGGGCCGCGGTGACTCTTTCGAACAAATTCCGCAACCCTGCCAGGTCGCGATGTACTACCTACTTACTGTGTAAATTATAAAATAGAACTGAATGTTTATGAAATTATCAAGTAACTACCTAAGTTTACAAAAACTTAATAATTGTAGGTGGTGACTTCGTAACTACGAGAAATAAGAAACTAAATTGGTCCTGATTGTCGCATTGTTCGTTCGAACCAGCTTTCATCACAAACTTAAAACTATTTAGCTTAGTTTGAGTTAAAGAAATCAGACAAAATTCGGTGGTTCCATGGCGTGAAACAGTCAATCAGATTGAATGCATACAACCACCGACTCAGTCTAAGCAGGTCACCTAATCAGTACCTAGTATTTTGCTGGAATTGGGCATCTTGCTATAAGTTACAGTAAAGACAGAATCAGATAAGTACTCCGTCTTGCTTGAGCAAAATAAATCATTGTTAGGTACAGACGCCAGGACATCAATCATAATCATAATATTTTTTTTAAGCTACTCGCACTAAACGTTTCCAAACGTCTTTTATAATGCGCACAGCAAAGGAGTAGAACTCTCTGCCTGCGTCTGTGTTTTCGAACGCATACAACCCTAATCTCTTCAAAATTAGAGTGAACAGGCTTCTTCTGGGTAAGCTCGCTCCATTGTCGACTTTGTCTCTGGTATCTATGACCTAGACTAGAGTCAAGAGCAAACCCATATTAAATAAAAAAATAAATAAAAAAAGCTACTACAATCTGTCAAATTATTTAATAGATTCAACTTTATCGCTAAATTATAAGGTTCAAGGTTGATTGGGAAAATTTGACAGTAGCTTGAAGTGCTGGCTTCTGTAGGTACTTTATAGTTATTTTAAATCAATAGACAGAACTGCACCCCAATTGCGTAACTCATAAAATCGCATGTTCTTTCACAATCGAAAGGAATTTCGGATCCATTGCATCATACGTAATTATATTTAGAAACGAGTCTGATCGACAATGAGAACGACACAGTTGAAATAACAAAGCGAAAGATTATGCGATCGATTGCAGTCAATTGTTGTACTCAGTATTTTAATAGTACCCTGTGATTTTACTCAATAAGGCCTGTGTAGGTAGATATAGAAATAATCGCCTTTTGCAAGCACAACACTCATATACAAACTACTACACTAATATCATAAAGTTGAAGAGTTTGTTTGTTTGCACACATACACCACAAACACAAAACACAGCACACACATACACACCAGCACACACACGCACCGCATCGCACATCGCGCATCGTACATTATTAGCAAATCAATTATTTATTTCCTAGTTTCTTTGAACGCGATAATCTCTGGGACTATCAGTTGGATTTGGAAAAATCTTTTTGTATAATTATGATAGCTACATTCATGCTATACGGGAACGGGAATAAACGGGATTATGCGCGTACGAAGTCGCAGGCGAAGTCATGCTAGTATACAAAATAAATATCTTGTATAGTTTCTTTAAGCGATTTTAGTTCAACTCGTCGCTAGAAAACAAAACATTTACCTCCCTGCCTACTCTATCTATCAATATTGCATTGAGTTAATCAATTATTTTTTTGACGATGGCCACTCTTAGTTCAGCACACTAAGGCCATCCTGTGGTGGCCTCAAATGAATTTAAGGCCCCCAGCCAGGGCTTACAAACTATGTTTAGTATCAATTATTTTAGCAAATCTCTGAGCGTTTGAGATGACACGAAAGTGCCTATAAAACTGAAATTGGCAAGTAGTGGGGGGAGCAACTAATTCTACAGAATACAGATGTAGCTTTCTAACATCTCCTCTTTTAACTAAGTGCCAGTTGCTAACACGAGGTTAAATCGCTAGTTGCTAACTATAAAGTCTAAGAGTCTTATTTATTCCATAAATACTTAACTAACTATATACCTACACTAGAAATAAAAATAAAATCTCCTAACTAAATAAACCCTAAAATATGGCGTTAAAAAATTCATCCGCATCGCTGTCGACTGGAAGTGTACCCAAAAGACTGGCGGCATTGCCACGTTGTATGGCAATGCTTATTCTTTGACCAAGGTAAAAGCCAGCCCTTGGGTCACGTGAAGTGTCAACTAAGCGCCTTGAGAGATCTTTAAATAAGTTATGTGCACTCGGACCCCAAGACCCGAGAGTTTCAACCCCAAACGGCTCGAAAATATAACTACCAACAAGTTTATTATATTTCCGCCGCTTGAGGTTCTCTGCAGCCAAAGCGAACAAAGTCTAAGTAAGTAGTAAGTCTAATAATATTAGGCAATGTTCTATGCCATTCTCTGTGAAAATCAAAGAAAATTCAGTTTTATTATATCGTACTTAAAAGTTCAATCGATAGTCTTTTTTGTTGATCGCGTTTCGAGTACCAGAAGATACCTGGGATGGTCGCTATTTTAAATGGAAAAGGCGATACAGTCAGTGCCCTGCATTACCCTCTTCCTATTTTCTTCAATTCAATACAATTTATTCGCGATAAGTGTTGGTACAATTTCGGTTTTAACATAAATAATTACAGATCCATAACACTTAGTCATAATAATGTGACATGCAAACATTTGGGTTAATATTCTTAATTCTGAGTCGGATCAGGTTTTGCAAGGTAATAACTGTAGACGTACCTACATTTTATGCATGCAAAACATTTGTATCCGATATCCACGCGAACAAAGCCACGGGCACAGCTAGTTGCGAATAAAATTCGAAGCATTTTAATTCAACCTAACCATTTAGGGTAAAATTGTGAAAACACAAAACTGCGATGCGACGCGACGTCGTCGTATCGTAAAAATGACGAGCCGCAGGAACGCAATGCAGGAACTTGCGTATCTCGTCACCTATCCAAGGACCGATCTTAGCGAGCGTTGCTTATCCTGGAAGATCTGAAAAGTATTTAAAGGTAATATAATAATAATAATAAATTTACACTCACATGTTAATTTACAGGGTTGAAAACAAATGATGTGTACTAAAACTACAAGAAATAGTTGTGAGGTGCTGCAAGCGGCTAGCTAGCATTCCAGCTAGCCGCTAGGTTAAAGAATAATGTCTCTCTGTCATCTATGACCTAGACTAGAGTCAAGAGCAAACTCATCTCAAATAAAAAAAAAGTAAAAAAAACCGTATAAGGGAGTACATTATAATCTGTATTGGGTACCTATAATAATTAAATTGTACACAGTAGGTATTGTTTTTTTTAAACAATAAACGGAAACAGGTCTACATGTCGAATACCTATTTTATACCTCAGGGGCAGATGAACAGTTGTGTCGGCGAATCGTTCGCCGTTGAAACGTTAAATCGGTGAAATAATGAAAAGTGGATCGTTCTGTCGGTGAATCAGAATCGTGGCTTAACACTAGTCTGGATCTGTGCCAAGTCAATGTCAATAATCTCACCCCTACACGTACTTCCTGAGACGTAAAAATAGCTGGAGGAATAAGGGTACATCTACTAATGGTAGGTAGGTACATCCTTGTCAAACCTTTATAGGATACATGAATTTTATAATGCGATGATCAGATAAAACCAAAATATTATTTGAGCACCTTCATTTGAGTTCGGTTTACCTTGGAAAGGTTAAAATGTTACAGATTAACTACATGTTGGTATTTCCTTACTTACCTAATTTATCAAGACATTCATATTTTTACTAGGACAGGACCTACAAACATGATATTCATAAATTAATTCACTTCAGCTGACAGCTAACTAGCCACGCATACGCTAGCTTTAAAACAACAAAACAAATTTATAACCAGCACGTCTTTTATATAACCCAAAATTTTTCCATCTACCCACATTTTTTAACAATCCCTCCAAGTCCTCGTTAAGGTAAGGTTGTCATCTACTTAACTGTACCGAAAATTTACGGAAATGTTTGTAAAATATATCTTTTTCGTGAATACCCACAATGGCTTCAGAAGGATCAGACTCCGAAGGCTCAGACGTAAACATGCAATCAGCGTTGCCAAAATTAAAGACGAGTAAGAAGACGCCAAAAAGTCCAACCAATGACATACTAGAAAAAAAAATGGATAAGAAGTTGACGACCAAGATAATGATAATTCAAGCCCTCGTCGATCTGAAGAGTCGAAAAGGCGTCTCATTATATGCCATAAAGAAGTACATAGCAGAGAGATACAACGTGGACACAGAGAAGCTCAATTATCACATTAAGAAGTCAATAAAATCGGCCGTAGAAGACAAAACGATTATTCAAACGAAAGGAATAGGAGCCTCAGGATCCTTCAGACTTGCCCCTGTCAAGGAAAACAAACCTAAAACTAAGAAACCTAAGAAAGAAAAAGCTGAAAAGACAAAAGATCAAGAGAAGAAAAAGAAACTAAAGGAAAAATCAAAGAAAACTGCTGCAGAGAAGACTGTGAAAACAAAAGAAAAATCGAAGAAACCGGAAGGCAAAAGCTTAAAAACGAAAGTCGCAAAAGAAAACAAAGACGATGGACCAGTTAAAGCTAAGAAGAAAAAGATGGATACGGAAAAGATGCCCAAGGAAAAGAAAGATGGCGGCGACAAGGCTAAGAAAGTAAAGATAGCTGCAGACATGAAGACTCCTTCCAAAAAGAAAGGCATGTCAAGGAGAAAAAGCATTGGTTCGATCATAAAACCGCCAAAGATGAAACCTAGAGCGAAGGCATAAACTTAACAGACATAATTTTTAATGATTGATATTTTGTTGATTTTTTTATTATATTTAAGCGAATAATGTTGATTTTTTAACTAATAATAACTGGTTTCATTTTTATCGTTGTTTTCTTTTACAACTCCTCAATCATTGGATAAGCTCGAAGGTGGCTTGTCATCTACGAGCGTATAATTTTAAATGATATTGATCATGACTGTAAATACTCGAAAGCATTGTGATTTGAATTTGTGGATTCAAGATTAAGTTATAATTTTTATGTAGATATACATGACAGTTCTGTGACAATAATCAATTTCTTTTCCCGAGTGCGCCAGAAGGGTTATTTATATGTTTTTCGAGTGTATTTATATTTGTTTGGCACGATCTGTAGGCTAAACGTATTAATGCATTTTAGCTTGTGGTGTCGTAAGATTCGTCTTGATGGTGATAGTAACACTGAGTAGGTATACTAAAATTAAAATGGCCGATTGTTGGTGCCATATTAGTCTGACGCATTTAGTGACATTTAATTTAGTTCAATCACAGATCTGATGCCACAAACTGCATCAGACTGCTTGAACAGTGACTTGTTTGGAACGTTTTAGTTTAGTCGTTTTTGACAGTTGGGTTTTTGACAAACCACATTCTATCTTAGTATAAGTTTAAATGTTACATAGAGTAGGGAAAAACTTTTTACAGAAAAATACAACCGACTTCCAGGTTGGTATTTTTGTTTATTTCTTCGTATTTAAACACCGACTTCTGAAATTAAACCGACTTCAAAAAAAGGAGGAGGTTCTCAATTCGGTTTTTTTATGTTTGTCACCTCATAACTCCGTCATTTATGAACCGATTGAAAAATCTTTTTTCATGTGAAAGAATATACGTTCCGATTAGTCCCATAGAAATTTGAACAAAATCGGTTTAGTAGTTTGGTTTTTAAATCATAATAGCTGGAGGAAATAGAAAATGTATCATCCAAGTAAACGAAATTGCGTGTTTTGCTTTCCTGTGACTTTCCAGAGTTGTTTTTAGGTGAGGCGTGAAAAAAAACGGTTTTTACAAAAAAATACAACCGCCTTCCAAATAAAAAAAGAAACTACGTATATAAAAGCAATTTAATTATTGTTGCAATTTAAATACGTAAATGCCTAAAGGAAAAAGGGAACCCCTTTTTTATTTTTATTTGAGATGGGTTTGCTCTTGACTCTAGTCTAGGTCATAGATTACAGAGACGAAGTCGACGATGGAGCGAGCTTACCCAGAAGAAACCTTAACACTTACAATTTCGTCTTGTCTGTCGGTTCGTCGAGATATTAAACAGATATTTTACTCACCATTCAACGTACATCGATAAAACTTGGAAGGAAAGGAATATTTAATAATGGCAGGTAACACTCGCCAGTCGTATTTATGTTTTTTTTTTTTGACGGGGACCACTCGCAGTTCAGCACACTAAGGCTGGTTACTGCTTAACCGGACTATCCTGTGGTGGCCTCAAATGAATTTAAGGCCCCCAGGCAGGGCTTACAAACTAGCTAATTATCATAAATGACCGCTCGCTAGGGCATCCCCTGCGGGATACTGACATCGGCTTAGCGGCGTCATTTCGGGAGGACAGCAAGGGACAGGCTGGGTCATATCATTATTATTTGGGGGATTTAAAACTACTGGCTCAGCGACGCGGGCTGGTTCGGTAATCAAAGGTCAGGGAGAATGGAAGGAAGGGATATATTTATGTAACTGAAGAATAAATAAAAACAAAAATGTGGGATTCAGTTGGAATTTTTTTTTTTGAAATTTGAACCAAGCAACTTTTTATTGAAGACTAGCTTTTGTCCGCGAGTTCGTCCGCGTGGAATAGTTACTTGGGGCACACATTTTTATTTTAAGATTATGAAGTTTTGAAAAGTTTCAGTCAATGCTGCTGAACAGAGAAAGAAAAGATAGATACAGATAATTAAACAAATGTTCGACGTGATTCTTTAAATTGGCATAACGATTTTATTTATGAACCGATTGACATAAACAAACACTTAATGTTAAGTGAAGCTTACCACAATTTATATTAATGGAAACTACATCTAAATCGGATAAACCGTTTCTGAGATTAGCGTGCACAAACGCACAGACAAACAGACAAAAATTCTAACAATCATTGTTTTGGGTGCTATTTGCATTGATAAAGGTCCCAATAATATTTTTTTCTCATATATCTTCCATGTACAGACAGCGATCCGTT
The DNA here is from genome assembly GCA_002192655.3 of Mamestra configurata. Lineage (NCBI taxonomy): Eukaryota > Metazoa > Arthropoda > Insecta > Lepidoptera > Noctuidae > Mamestra > Mamestra configurata. The sequence continues at coordinate 35,824 of NDFZ01004679.1, read as the reverse complement.
AGGTACATTTTTATTATATCGATACCAGAAATATCAAATAACGTAAGGGACATTTTGGCATTTTCCGTAAATGAACCTTACGTTAATTGTCGTAGAGGCAATTTGGCATTTTGGGTAAATGTCCTTTACGTCAATTGATACTTCTGGTATCGATATGTATATAGATGTTGAGATAAGCGCTTGGCAAGCGCTTATCTATAGAAACAAAAAGCTATAGAAGCGCAGGGCTTCTAGAGCTTATTAAACTATGAAATAGGTACCTACATTTTCGTAACCATGGCAACAAAAACACAAAAAAAAAATGGTTACCCAATGCATAAACACATCCATGTCTTTATTATCTCATAATTCTGATACTACAAATGTGCAGGCGCAAGTGACCACGTCAAGTACCTACCCATAATGGATGTGTTTATTCTAGTGTGCCGAAAAAATATAACTTTAAGTCAAAATAAAATCACTTCGATCAGTGTTTTTTTTTTGCTTGGATATCTTTGGTTAGACGTACTGAATGCTGTGTTAAAAATTCCTATTTTAAATGGGACCATAATATTTAGGTACCTACATACGAATTGGACGATGCGATGCCTCACATCGTCCGTCCCTCCTGCAAGCAATCCGTACCTATGTAGGTCATTCATTTATTAGGTACCTCATCTGTGTTACCAAGCTTGGGTGGGAAATAACTTGAACAACTTAGTATTTACTTACTTCCCAATAAGTTAGGCTAGTTTTGGGACACTATTCCTAACCACTGCAACTCCTGAAAGTCAGAAGCAACTGTGGCGACTACTTACTTCAAAAGCCGAGTCAATGAATGGACGATTCCCGGAGAATCGACTCAACTGTCATGGATCCCGAACAAAATTAATTTAAAAAAAGAACAGCCGAGGAATAGAAAACACAATTTCTATTTCTAAGTTTGGTTTACGTTATGGGATTTTCCATCTAAAAAATCGGTGAAAAATACGTAGTTACGAACCATCCCATCCCCTTTTTAACTTTACAGAGTGCATTTTTCTTAAGGACACGATAAAAAAAAATGAGGATCTGTTATGATGGCGGGTTCTTGGAATCAAAGCACTTTGGTTGTTACTACATCGATTTAATTATCAAATCTTTGTAGATTTTAAATTCGGAGAACTGTACCCGGAATACTTTAAAATGATGACAAAAATCGTGTTTGTTTACCTAGATTGTTAAATCAGTAAGTAATAACTGTAATTCGGTCGATTGTGTAAACATGTCGAAGTGAAGGCTTGGGTGAAGTGATCACGAGGTGAGCTGTCAATCCATATAATCAAGATGTTACGTGATCACGAAGTGAGCTGTCATTCCATCTTAATTATATTGGATTGACAGCTCACCTCGTACAAGCCTTCACTTCGACATGTTTACAGAATCGACCGGCAGAATATTTACACAGGTCGAACACAATGTTTATTCACTGAGGATCCTATATGATTGGTTAATTCAATAGTTATTCCATCTGTACTCGACTAGTCATCACACTACTTGGAGGACGTGTCAATTATACTTGCCTAACGGCCGGGTTCAATAACGTATCTACCTTTAACCAACTGTTAAATTAGCTACCAACAGTAGCTGAAACGTCATTATTTGCCTTTGTAACATGACGTTTCAGCTACTGTTGGTAGCTAATTTGTTTGACAATTGGTTAAAGGTTTACGTTATTGAAACCAGCCGTTAGTATATATTTTGTAAGTTGGTTAAAACTAAGTTAACACGTCAATCTTTCAATGTCATGAGGCCGGTGTACCCTAGCTGAACTACCGCCGAGAAGAATATACCGAAACAAGCTCCGGAACCACCAAACTACGATTTGTTTGAAATTCTAATAATGCCAACAGTTTTTGCGCTTTTAAACTGTAATAAGATGTCAAGTTGTCAACAGGCTTTTTTGACAAACAAAATTTTTATTTTTTTCAAAAAAACATTGACCCACACTATGAATTATCCTGTATCGTGGGTGCGTTTACAAACATACAAACTCACATACACAAACTGCCAGACCCGGAACAACTATCTGTAGGTCAAACAAATATTTGTTCCGTGCGGGGATCGAACCCGCGACACGCAGCGCAGCAACCAATCGCTCAACCACTGCACCAACCGTGTCGTCAAAAAAGTCAAAATTGATAATAAGCGATTTGATTGATTTGTGTGGTCCGCAAGTTGTAACAGCAATTTGGCAACGAATAAGCGTGGGGTTCGACTCTTTTTTTTTATGTACGGGATATCATCAAATGACTCCTTCCGCTCTGGGCGGAGCAGAAGGGAGTGTCAGACTCTTACTGACTAAAACCCATCCGTGTTCCTCCTAACGACTAATGCGCGGTGACTCTTTCGAAAAAATTCCGCAATCCTGGCAGGGGTGTGAATTCCTCTATGAATTTCAAATTAGCGTCTATTTGAAGTAGAACATAGGTAAATTTTTTCTTTTTTATTAACCGACTTCAAAAAAAAATGGCGGTTCTCAATTCGTCGGAACCTTTTTTTCATATAAATGATATTTATTTTGTAAGTAGGTTTAACATAACACTTTTACACGTCAATATTTTTTGGTAATTTTAAACTAGATGAGGCCGGTGTTTCCAGCTGACTACCCTGAGAGGAAACACCGAAACAAACTTTGACTTCTAGTCTCTTTTAAAGTCCATTACAATCGTACTGGTCAAATCATATGAGAACCATGTAGGTTAATGTCTGAAGTGGTCTTTTGAGGAAAGTACCACACAGATTTGAGTGGACATGTCCTGACAGTGCAAGAAGACTGGACGAACAATACCAATAGGGTCTTAAATTTTTTTAAATCTTAAATTCAATCATTGACTGATAGATAACACACAGACAACACCGCTGAGATCATGACATTTTGCTATTTTTTTAACGAAGGTGAACATTTTATTAGGAAATTTAAGTTTGTATGAAAGTTCGGCATTTTCGTCAATGGAAATTCTCATGCAGGATAGGACTCTCAAGTTTAGCTGTCATTATTTCAACTTAAAGACGTCCACTGCAAGAAGTGGGTTACCTTTATTTTCTGCTTGAATAAATTGATTTTCTGTGATGGTCAATTTCTGAAAAAAGTAAATGAATCGGAGAATACTTGTTTTAGGAGTTAATGTCATATTGTTATACCTAGGGTTAAAAACGTTCTTAATTCCAAATCAAATATTCAATTTAAAGACCGCTCATGAGTTAGACCTAGTTAACAGCTAAACATGACATCGAAAAAACAAATGAGTTTGCTTTCAAGTTGACATGTCGCAATTTTCCGTCAATCTCGTACCTAGTATTGAAAACCAACACATCGTTTCAAAAACATTGCTTGACGGTTTGAATAAGTTTAGAAATCCCTCTTTTTTGTTGCGATATTGTGTTCATGATCCTCCCAGTAAGTAATTATTTCTATAGAAAGGTAACTTATGGTTAAATTCGAAGGACTGATTTAAGTTGATGCTTTCTCGATCTTGTTTATAACCACGTCTTGGTATGGCAACACACCCGGGTAAAGTCCTACAGATTATGAAGTTACATTATCAAATTCTGTTAAAAATGAGTAACCTAATAGATAAAAACAAACCTACTGTTTGTTAATTTTCTACATTTTATAGACTTATCTATGGCTACCGCAGGTAGATTTTTTCTTACTTATAGATATAAATGTCGAAAATCGTCAATTTAAGGAAATAAGGAATCTACTTAATCTCTGACTGCATAGCACTGCTAGCGAATGCTAAAATTTAAAAATATGTTCCATGTTTTCATTTGAAATTAGAACGTAGAAATTGCAGTGCCAATGGCTGTTCATGTAATTAATGTAAGTAAGTATTGTGTAATTTGTTAGTCCTGTTTATAATCATTTAATTATGTGCACTAGAGAAACGTCTTGAAATATTTTGTGAAACCAATTCTGCACTCCAATTTGCATATCGTTTTTTCATTGCAATTACCTAGGTAGGTACATTTTGTATCAGCCACACGATTTACCTATCTAATCTAAGTACTACCTAATCGATCATTTGTTTGAAAAAAAAGCAATGAATGTTCTTGATTCGTTAAAAAGAACGGTCATTGTTTTTACCGCGTGTAATTTAACCGCGAAAACTCGAAACATTTTTTCCTTTAAATTTTTTTGGACAAAGTCCTCCCCATTTTTTTATGATCTTTCTTGTAACGTTACTATTTAGACGAAATAGTATTTATTCAACCCCTCCATGGTCAATGGGCGTTCATTCACAATACGTAAGCATTTAAAAGTCACCACTTTATTTGAAGGGGAGATAGGGGCAAAATGGACACGCGTGTTAAATATTGTGTAGGTACAATCGAATGTGATTAATTATGTGTACCCTTAGAATTATCATGTTAAATTACGTCTATGTTTAGCAAACTATAATACCTTCATACGGATTCCTTAAACAAGAAAAACTGACGCCCTAAAGAAATTTTAAGATTTTATTTTAAGAAACTGTTTTTTTTTGTTATTAAAAGTTTTGCTTACAACGTGCTGTAGCAAAAACGATACATTCAAATAATAATAATTTTATGAAGTACAACTACTTATAAAAAAATAAAAAATGGTCGCTCTGAAAATTCTTCATGTATTGTCTCTGGTCGAGTGCGCAAAATATATACTCACGGAACTCATGGTCTCAAGAGTGTGTCAATTTTACGACTTTTTTTTTCATTCTTCGCGTTTTGAGTGATATTTCATTAAAACTAGGTACATCTGGGGTGAAAAGGCTTCGAAAAAACGGAATTCAGGTAAGAAATTAACATATAAAAAGTTTTCTTTACGGTTTTCTTGCAAATTTTTTCATGCAAATGAACTTAGAGTGAGATGCTAGGACACGTTTTAATGAGAGGAAAATGGCACCAGACTCCTTCAGTTTCGAATAAATCTAGGACATTTCTATTCCATTGTAATAAATAGTTGAAAAATATGAATTTAAAATGTAAATCTAAATTTCAATAAGAATCTGCACTACAAGGTTCCGACGGAAAACTTCAGTTGATTGACTCTGGCTACTAAAACCCTAAAATTGTGCAAAATAAAAGACATGGTTTCCACATTCGAATATATATTTAATCGAAACATCACTGACGTATTATAAATAATACTTTAACAATGTAACATGAACCATAAACTCAGCAAATAGGCCCAAATCGTGTGAATTATTCATTATATCGGCCATTCTACTTGAATGACATCACTACGTAGAGACCACCAACTCGCTACATGATTATCAACCTTATCCACTTTTAATAAAGCTGATTATAAATCGATTACTGGTCAAAAGTAATTTCTTAAGTCGCCTTTCCGTTTAAATCTAAAAAAAATGCTTTTGTTATCTCACTCCAACTTGTGCCTAATCCCCATATGTAAGACAGAGACACACGTATATTTGTTGAGCTTACGCGTCTCATAGAGAGGATATTGGGGTCATGGAACGTGTTTGAATTTCGAAACACGTTCCGTCCAATACCGTGCGTTGTTATTCACTGTTTTATCATTGGTTAGACGCCCTCCGTACCACAATGTTGAGCTTGTAATAAAATCGATACGAATTTGTACGGGGGTATCGCTTGTCTGTCGTTATTCGGTGTCGCTTCGTGTTTTGTGGTAGTCAAGCTATACACTGTGACCGTATCTTTTATGTTATTCGTGCAGCCATTTCGTTTCGAAAGATGTCCGGAGTGACTTTAATCGTGACGTTTTGATACGTTTTCTATAGTTTTTTGACGTTTAAGAAGACACCATTGCTGTGGAATTGTGACGGTAAGTGGTTTGCACCATATTTCATAAAGATATTTGTATAAAATAGTGTTTTAGCTGAGAATTTGGAGGGAAAACGTCAAAAAATCCCATTATAGTACCAGAACTGTGTTGTAACACTGAAATAACTTCGAAATTCGTGCGTGACGTCACGGCCATTTGAAATTGGAATTGAATTACTGATTCCGTTAGTGTTTTAATCGATTTGGTTGTAAAAAATTGTGGTTTTTAATAGAAATATTGTTTTTTATTTAAGAAATCGATTTTTGACGTTTTATTTTTGTTTGTTTACATATAGTTTTGTGCAGATATAGTGACTAACATGTAATTTTAGTATGTAAGATGGCTTCAAATGACAATTTGCGTTGAGATATCAATACCATGGTTTCTTATTACTTCACAGTAAAGACTAAAATGCTGTTACTGCATATTTTGATTGGATATTATGTGGTGTCTCTTTCTAGCAGTGTTGTTTGTTGTGCTTGCGTCTCTGTCTGGCTCATGCGACTTATTTATAGAGACGCGGCGTGTATGCCGTTCCCCTGTGTCGCCCTACATTTACGATAGTGTTGTAGTTTTGACGGTTCGTTTTATCGACATAATTTATTGTTATCGATAAGTTTGTTGTTTTTATATGGATCTGGTGTTATTTTTTGCGTCTTGTTTTTTCTTACATATTGTCTGATAAATGAACATAGCTAATATGAAGGTGAAATGAAGGTAGGTGGTTAGATGGCTATGTACTTATGTTTTCCTAGTGAATATTTGATCCAGTGTTAGTGGACCATAGACCAAAACTCAGTGTGTTAATATCTGAGGTAATTATTGTGCTTGTAAAATCTGATTATTTTGAAAGTATATACTTATTCTCGGTTTTTAGCGTTCATTACGCCTCGATTCAGGTTCTCCAGCTAAAGTATGGAAAAATTATAAGAGTAATATTCCATTTGGCGTTTCACTAGTCACAGTTTTGCTTCATTGGAACGCTATCAGATTCATAGTGTTTGCCAAAGTGTTGTCTGACTAAGGTGGTCACGAAAAAATCGTCCTCTGACCAAACTGACAAAACGAGCGCCATTTTAAGATTGATAAAGACCCTGACTGATATAGGTTTCCGACATTTCCAACCGATGCACCAGCCATGTTATCTCTTCAGCACCCTCGGTTGGATGTAAGAGAATGTCTAAAGCATTAAGTTCAACATAGTACCGTACGCCATGTTTTTTTTTAACTCTAGCCGTTTTATTGTAATCTAATGGCTGTCATAACTTTTACGTATGTGAGACTTTACTTTTGTTTGTCTTCTGGAGTATAAACTGTGCTCTTCGCCTCCACATCATCGATTTATATTCGCTTAACAAGCCTATCCGCCTATAATGTTCCCACTGCTGAGAGCTAGGACACAGGCCTTTATTCTGTGAGAGAGACTGGATCCATCCACCACGCGGTCATGTTTTGTGTCACCACTACCACGGTTCAAATTTTATATTCATAAAGCGATTTTTTTCTGTTGACACATTCATGAAACCCTTATCGGAGATTTTATGGCCGTACAAAATCAAATTTGCCAATAGTTAGCAAATTTGGAGGTATTACTGGTCTTTAAGACTATAGTGTCAAGTTACTTCTAGGCGCCATAGTCGACCACATTGAGATTGTGTTCAAACGCGAGTCTATCAATAATAAAAACGATATAAACATAACAATCGAAACATTCTCGAAAACAGAATTCTTCAAAATACTCATTTAAAACCTACTCAATTCCATAAAATAACAATAATAATGTCTATCGACATTCACCACAACACTATCTGAGATAAAAAAAATAAAATGTCTGCCGCCATCCGCCGCGTAGGGATTATTATTACTCCCATCCCTTATATACATAATAAACCTTATTTACTAAGTACTAAAGTCCATATTCTATTGGTGTACATGAATACCTTTGTCGATGAAGGGATATTGGAATGTCATTGGAGATTGGACTCTGGGGCTATATTTTTAAGGTAGGAAATATTGAAAAGGGTTTAATAATAAAAGCAAATAATATGGTTCCATTGAAATATCTCTGTTGATTTACGAGGGGCTAAAGATGGTGGTTGGTAAGAAAGCTTATTTCGACGTTTTTATTCACGTTGGTATACTGTCTGTGTGTGTCTTTCTCCGAAATAGCTGGACTGATTTCGGTGATGTCGTTAACTACTTCATTGTGTGTTTATTACTTCGGCTTAATGACTTTTTGTTTTGTGTTTGGAATTATGTTATTATAAAGAGGTGACTGTTTTTTTTTATTACAAGATTTTTTGTGAACAACCTTGTCTGATCAGTCTAATAGTTTGAAGCATGGCTGCCATACGTGAGAATCTGGATTCGAATCCCAGGTCAAACAATGTGTTAAGTATCATATTTTTCGTTTTTTTTTTTATATTTTTCCCAAATTTCATAAAACTCCAAATACTAATTATTTGGTTTTTGATGAATTGTTTTGGGTCTTTGTCAGTGAAAGAGGTTGTTTGTTCCAGTTTGGACAATGCCTTTAGAGAATTTAGGAACGATTTTTTTTTTTCTTGAAAAATAATGTGCATCTTTTGTTAAAATGAACAAGGAAAGCGATAACGTGGTGACATAGCCGATAAATCATAATAATAACACAACAGGTACTGTAAACATCAATGGTAACAAAACCAGTATCAGCTGGCCTCGCTTTCTACTGGAACTCCGTACTATGATAGGTCAGCTCACGTCAAACGTTTTGTGACTAGAATAGTAACGGGCGGTCATTTATACCATTGTCAATCAAAAATACACAATATTATGCGAAACTGTCTATCCGCCAATGGCAGATTTTATGAGTTTCCACCCCCCCTTCGTATATAAATTGGTACCTACACCAACATTTAAGAGAAAGTAAATAAAAATAATTATGCACAAACACACACAAAAATAGTATGATAAATAAATTGGTTGAGTGTAAATAAAAATTCTAAAAAATAAAAGTTATTTGATGAATGACTCGAAATTTTGAACGACGGCTTACAATATCATACCCATACAACAAGATAAGAAGACATTAAAAAAAAACATCCATATAAAATAGAAATACCAATTAAAAAAAGATCATGATGCCCGTCCAAAAAAACCACCCCTACTTAAAATTGCCCTCGGCTGTACAACCCTGCCGGCGTTAAATCACATTGATCCAGTTTTTTTTGTGTTCTAAAAAGCGCTCATCCCTTGCTAGTCACCTGCCCTTCAACATTAAAAGTAATGACGTATTCTCGTGATATTTTATTCGCATCTAGCTTCTGCCCGCAGTTTTACTCGCGTGTTAAGTATTTTCATAGGTTTTTGTATTAACTATCCATAACCCTAAAAAAATCAACCGACTTCAAAAAAAAATCAACAATCACATCGATCATCACAGAAAAAATCCACCGACTTCCACAAAAAAAAAACACTACAAAGTATCTATAAAATAACTTTAATTTTGGAAGTCGGTGTAAAAAAACGAAGAAGTAACCAAAAACACCGACTTCCAAAACGTGTGGAAGTCGGTCGATTTTTTTGTTAAAAAGTTTTTTTTTCTTCATTTTTAGTGGTACACTAAACCTAACAACACCACTGGAAAGTCACAGAAAAGTAAAATAAGCAATTTCGTTTACTTGATTGACAACTTTTTCTAGTTAGGTAGGTACCTATATCTGATTTTACAATTTTCACATACAATTTTTTTTTTTTAAATTTAATTTATGTTGATTTTGAGTTAATATTGTGTTAAATTATTATAATGAATGTTAAGACTAGAAGAATATTTGGACCAATGTGGTTTTTTTTTTTTTTTTTTTTTTGTTGCCTACATATATATAGGTATATATATTGTTTAAACCACTAAGTTTTCGACACAAATGTAAATTTGTTGAAGAAGAAATAAATATCATTTAAAAAAAACTACTCAACCGATTTTGATGAAATTTCTATGGGACCAATCGAAAAGTATATTCTTCACATACACATTTTTTTTTATCAAATCGATTCATAAATGACGGAGTTATGATGTAACAAACATACATAAAAAAACATGAAACCGAATTGAAAAGCTCCTCCATTTATTGAAGTCGGTAAAAAACAAAAGTAGCCTATGTTACTCGCTACAACATCATATATCTGCCAATGAAAGACCTGTGAAAACCTGTCCTGCCGTAAGTTTTGGTCTGCATGTCCTGCCCACCAGTCCACTAAATCCACCACCAGTCTAGCCAAGCAGGATCGTGTTACCCAGATACTGGGTTACTTACTTACAGATAGGCAGCTTCTCCATGTAAAATTCAGCTGTATCCAGGTAGACTGGAAGTCTGTAAGTCAACTCCAACATGGGAAAAGGCTACCTCCGCGTATTGTTTGAACGGGCTTCTGCCAGCGCCTTAACCGACGTGAAAGTCGGTATTTATCCCAAGGAAACTTATCACCATATCATCATCTGCCAAGCCTTTTTTCCCAACTATATTGGGGTCGGCTTCCAGTTAAACCGGATTCAGCTGAATATTAGTATTTTACGTGGAGCGGCTGCCTACCAGACTTCCATAACACATTAACTGGGTAACAAGGTACTCCTTGATAAGACTGGTGTTCTTTCCGAGGCACGGAGGAAACTCGGCAAGTTAAGATGGTCACCCATCCACAGACCGACCTTGGCAAGCGTTGCTTAACCTTGATCGACCCGTGCGGCTGATATTCTTTAGCCACGAGCTCCTCTTATAACTTACCACCATATAAAGGATAAAAATCCTAACCCATGATATGCTCTACCCCTGTGTCGAGTTTCATTAAAATCCGTTCAATCTTTGAGGCGTGATTGATGTTATAAACATCCAGTTTTTACATTTATAGTTAAAAGTCCGATGTAGCCCTTCAAGTTTGTCAAAAACCTACATCCCCTGCCCTTCTGTCCGTCATCGATTCACAGGGGAATAATAATCACCACACTGGCCAGACGGATTGGCGAGCACGGTCCATCGATCATCACTAAAGTGCAATTCAAAATTAACCTTATTTCGCAAGACATAAAGTACATTTTGCATCGCACATGTGCCGCGAAAGTTTTGACAAATGCGCCAAGTGAAGTGACAGCATAATAAATGACACCTTGATAAACGAAAACCGCCGTTAGTGCTACGACATAAGGTGCTGTCAGTGTCACCATTTTACTTTGTATTTTGTTATAAATTAATATTGATAGTCCTGTTACATCGTAGCATTAAGGGCGATTTTCGTGAAACATTAATGTATGGTTGAGTATACAATACAAAGTTACTTATTATTGGTAATGAAAGGGTTGTCTTGTGGTCTATAATTGCCCGGAAGCCATACGGTTGTATTTTGCACGCAAACCTTTTTTAGGAAACACTGGCCAAAACTAGATTAAAATGACGAAACTATAAATTGAGTACGTGTAAAAGTGTTATTTATAAATATTTGTAACAAATATGTAATAAAAAATAAATAAAAATAATTACATTCTACAGTTCATCTTAGTGCAAGTGTAAACACTTAGCTGTCGTGTTATTATTTACAATAGATCCAAAGAGTGTTTTTAAAAAACATGTTTTGAATTTATTTTATTCAAAACACTCCTCATTTTTTTGTATCGAATATATATTTTTTTATTTTTCGTAAACAGTGTTCCATTTAGTTCCCGACATCCCCTATCGATTTTTTCTTTTAATAACTGTGTTAGGCAAGGGTTAAACGGAAGAGGGCGGTGTGAAGGGGCTACTTTTGTAATTATTTGGGAACTTACTAGGGCGCAATACAGTAATTAAACCTGTTAAAAGTATTCTGGATATTGTAATGACCAAATAATAGACCAGTCATACCAAGAAAAATTGAATAGAGATAATCTCTCAAATAATAACAGCCAGTAATAGCAGCGGTTCGAGGATGGGTGACCATTTTGACATACCGAGACTCCTTCGTACCTCGGCACAAACGTTGAGCTGTTGGTCCCGGCTGTCAATTGTAGATTTTTGGCAGTCGTTACGAGTAGCTAGAAGCCAGGGAATTTGTCACCAGTTTTGCCAAGAAGTACCGTGTTACCCAGTTGCTGGGTTGTGTGACGTGGTTCATTAACCTACATGGTTCTCATATGATTTGACCAGTACTACGATTGTATGGACTTTAAAAGAGACTTTGACCTCTGAGTTTGTTTCGGTGTTTCTTCTCAGGGTAGTCCGCTAGGAAACACCGGCCTCATCTAGTTTTAAATTACCTAAAAAGATTGACGTGTAACAGTGTTATGTTTCACCTACTTACAAAATAAATATAATTTAATGTTTAAGTATTTGCAAGAAAATACATACAAATTACAAGGAAAGATCTTGCATGCTTTGCTATCAAAAACAAAAGAATACTAGACAAGCATATTTCACAGGGAGTTGTATAAAAATGTGTTTTGTTTCCATTTCTGTTGCCTTAACTTCAAAAAGGTTGGGTATTATAATTCACCGGAACGTGATACTGGCACTCACGTTGGCTTCACTTCTCCTTGGGCAACTTTCGTAGTTAACTGTACAGAAAGTCTCAGCGAGATTGTTTTAATTAAATTGGCAGAAATGCGATCAATATGAAAAGCTTGTGAAAAACAGAAATCAGTGCTATTTCATTTTGGATTCCTACAGTGAAAGTCTCGAATATTGGCGATAGCAATTATCGCCTATCCTTTTCCCCCCTGCGCTCCCTAGCTCGCAGGAGCCGTGCAATCTTTGGACAAAAAGTAGCCGGATTAATCGGATCAGTACTTCAAGGTTACCTCTTTGAAAGCGATTTAAAATACATCTTTATCATAATATATTAAAGTCTGTATCGTGCCACACGAAGCTATATTAGGCTATCAAAACTATAACTATAACTTGATTTCGTTATCCTGTCCAACGTTTAATCCTACATGAGGCAAAAACCACGAAACAAGGCGATGCTAAACTATGTGGCCCTCGGAATAAATGATATTTATGTTGCAAATTCGTTAATTATAACACTTATACACGTCAATATTCGAAACTAGATGAGGCCGGTGTTCCCTTTCTGACTACCCTGAGACGAAACACCGAAACAAATTCAGAGGTCAGTCTCTTTTAAAGTCCAAACAATGGTAAACACGTAACGATCAGATCATATGAGAAATATGTAGGTTATTCTCTGGGGTGGTGTTTTGAGGAAAGGACCACTCATATTTGAGTGGACCTGTCATGACAGTGCAAGCATTTGGCAATTATCGTGAATTATTATCAAGTGAAGTGACAATAGGTCCATAGATCTGAATAACCGTTGGCGTAGATGAGTTCCTAAATGGAGACCTGTAATCTGCAATCGTAAAACGCCTTCAGGTCATTTGGAGCGACAATCTTTACTTTGGATGAGAAATCATCAATAATTACTTCTCCGGAGGGAGTGTCACACTCTTATTGACTAAAACCCACCCGTGTTCCTCGAAATTCCAGGCCCGCGGTACCTCATTCGAGCAATTTCGCAACCCTGGAAAGGAGAGATAATCTTGGCTAGATCTTTTTCTTACTCCTTCGCTGAGCCTTTCTGATTCATTTCAAAGTTAATCGTTTCTCCGGGGCTCGTCGAGCTTCATTGACTCGGCGTGGTCCTCTGGTGGTTGCCACTGTTGATTCTGGCTTGCCGGATTTTCAGCAGTTGGGTGTAGCGTGGTGGCTTGATACAAGCTGGATCTGAGTAGACGAGTGTCGAGTTGAATGGCGATCGACAGGAGAGGTCTTTGTCCAACAGTGAAATAATCAAAACTGATGATGCCTACTACAATTTCCTGCCTGACTTGTGTTATCACTAAACCGGCCAAGTGCGAGTCGGACTCTAACCGAGAAAAAACTCGTTTCTTGTATAGGAGCCCCCTTTAAATCAATTTAATTTTTATTGGGTATTTTTTGTAATAGCGGCAATAGAAATACACACTGTGAAAATTTAAACTCTCTAGCTATTACGGTTCTTGAGATACAACCCGCTGACAGACAGACGGACGTACAGCGGACGCTTAGTAATAGGGTTCCGTTGGCTAACCTTCGGGTACGAAACCCTAAAAATATGCTAAGAGGGACAATCCATTATCCCCTAACTGTCTGCTTAGCCTCTTTCTGATTTTACTTAGTTAGTATTATCTAGTTACTGGGGGGCTACTCTCTAAGACCCAAGTCCGAAGTTTCGAGCTTAGTTGCGGACGTATTCCAGTCCGTATCACCTAACCATACGGTTATACGGAGTAGAATATAGCAACTAAGACCGGAACTACGAACTTCGGGTTTAGAGAGTAGCCCCCCTGGATTGTGGAGGTCGTATAGGCAGTCCTTCAATGTAAAATACTGGTATTCAGCTGAATCCGGTTTAACTGGAAGCCGAGCCCTAAATAGCCCAACTACGAAGGAATTCGGCTACCAGTCTACAGCTAGACAGACTGATTGCAATTGTTGCAAAACTGCTGTGCGCTTCTGTAAACCTTTCAGTGTGTAAGCTTAGGCGAAGTGAATATGAAGTGAGCTGTCAATCCATAGAAACAAGATGGAATGACAGCCGGTCGATTCTATAAACATGTCGAAGTGAAGACTTGGGAGAAGTGATCACGAGGTGAGCTGTCAATCTATATAATCAAGATGGAATGACAGCTCCCATTGTGATCACGTGACATCATAATTATATGCATTGACAGCTCACCTCATGATCACTTCACATCGACTTAGACATGTTTACAGAATCGACCGGCTGTTCTTCATGCTCACTCCGCCTAAGTGAACACGGTGAGATGTTGACAGAATAGACCAGCTGAACATATTCCGATAATTCCCATACTGTCGATTCGAGTTCGGACTATCGGTTGAGGAAAACCAAACTGGAATAGGTAACGAACAAATTAATAATGTACCTACTACAGTATTTGTATTTATTTGTTATCAGATGCAGCAGCCAATGAATCAACCAGAACCCATAGGGTAAGTTGAAAACATAATTACATATTTTATTAGTATTTGTATTTGTAGTTAGCATTGATACCATTTAAAAACTGTGAAGGAATAGGTACTTACATCGCGAAGGAACCTGCCGTGTTATTCTGTAAAAATCGCAATCGCATCTTCAACTTAGGTGAAGTGAAGTAAACATGAAGTGAACATCCAATCAAGGCGGAATAACAATTCACTTATCTCGATGAAGTGTTTACAGAATGCCATTCCAGAAGGCATAAAAACAAAAAATCGTAAACATGTATTTAGCGACCTAAAGAAATGTGAAGCCTAAATAAATAAATATGTGGATGGATGGACAGGGAGAGGGAGGCCAAAGAAAAGATGGATGGATTGTGTTAGGAGTGATATGAGAGAGAAGGGAGTTACTGATAGCGTGACGGCTGAGTTCACTGAATGAAGGAAAAAACGTGTTGCTCCGACCTCGACTAACATGGGATTAGGGCAAGAAGATGATGATGTATTTACCGACCTATACTCAGGATGGATGAAATGGTTACAGGTCACTGGAACAACTTGCGACCCACGGATGCCCCTCAAGTTAAAGGGGAAAATCTATAAGTCCGTGATAAGACCTGTCGTACTGTATGGATCAGAATGTTGGGCTGTGAAAAAGACGGATGAGAAAAGATTGCATGTAGCGGAGATGAGAATGTTGAGATGGATAAAGTGAGGAATGAGTTCATTAGCTTAAAAGTGGCGCCAGTAACGGAAAAGCTAAAAGGGAACCGCTTATCTGGGTATGATCATGTGAAGAGGAGGGATGAAATGCACGTAGCTAAAAGAGTTATGAATATAAATGTGGATGGATGGACAGGGAGAGGCCAAAGAAAAGATGGATGGATTGTGTTAGGAGTGATATGAAAGAAAAGGGAGTTAGTGATAGTGTGACGGTTGACAGGACAGAATGGAAGAAAAAAACGTGTTGCGTCGACCCCAAGTAAGATGGGATAAGGACAGGAAGATGATGATGATGATGATGACTTGGTCTGGTGAATTTCGGCCCAACTCTCAGAAGACTTGAGTCTCAAGTTGCCTAAAAGTGGGAACATTTCAGGTTGAATCTTCATTGATCGCAGTTGGTGAAGAGTTTTATGTAAATGCATAAAGGGAACGTGCACGTCGTTGACTATGCCATCTAGTGTAGCATATTCTAAACTTTAACGTTAAGAATAATTGACATTGACGCTTCTGTGCTGCCACCTATAGTCCCTGCACGCTCCGTTTAGGGAAACGTCCACGAAGTAGACTGCCATCTGGCGTTGGAATCATGAAACTTATAAGTAAGATATACTTGATAATGAATTAATGACACTTCTGTGCTGCCACCTATAGTTCCTGCACGTTCCCTATTATCATAGCAAGACCCTAAAGGTTCGCTTATAAAAATGGTATATCCAAAAAACCAGTACAATGGACCTTAATCACCTTAGCAAATAGACTGGTGATCGCAGAAAGCAAGATGTGGCTGTCAATTCCATCGTCTATTCTATAAAAAGCTCACTGTGAAAACTTTGGTGAAGTTTGCTGTAATTTCGCTAAAACTATGGATTGACAGCTACCATCCAGTTCACTTCAGCTCAATCCAAGTTCACTTCAGCTCAATCCAAGTTCACTTCAGCTCAATCCAATTTCACTTCAGCTCAATCCAAGTTCATTTCATCTCACTTCAGATAAGTTTTCACGGTAAGATTTAACAAAATAAGACTACCCATTTATCGACACGTCCTTATGAATTGGAAGGGGTGATTTCTGTGCCAGAAACCTTCGCATGACAGAAAGTAACCCGTTTACGTGTTTTGCGTCTTAAGCCAGATAGTGTCTGGAGGAGCCATCTGTTCAATAGAGGCTGATGATAATGACACCTATATGTTAAAGACTGCCCAAATGGTGACATCCTCTTGACGTAACTCCTGAACAGCCTTTTCGACATATCTGATGAAGAGAGAAAGAGAACTATTTCTTTCCAGGACCAACACTAGGCCTCCTCTTACCTGACGACAACCAAGACTATGTCCAGTTCTGAAAATATTCTGTTACCACAAAACATCAACATCATGATATTTTTGTCTACAGGGGTCAGCAAGCAGTACAACAGCAGATGGTACTGTGTCCAGTACGATTTGTATACGAGACGCAGGTGTTGGTACAACCTGGTGAGTGTTGTTTACACAATGGTCGACCGTTGCCTGACAATTTTAGGATTGACTCGGCTCTACTTTCATATTTTTGTCTTTTGAGAGATGGATTAGTGATAACAGTATCCGTTTAGTTTTTATCTCGTTGCGATGGCCTGTCTATCAGTATTTTACATGACGGTCTTATCAGATGAACGCAATATGTCCAACAAAACTATGAAGGGAATCAAATATCCCAGACTGGCACTGTTAGTGGTTATCATATCATTTGTTCAAAACAAATCAGTACGTGAAGTAGAAGAACATTTTAAATGTACAGTTAGTGATAGTAATAAATTGTTCCAGGAGATCAGATCCAGCCAAACCAAACCTTCTTCATAAACCCTCAAAACCCACCACCATGGATGCAGAACCGGCCAGCTCCCAACCCTGTGGTCTACGTCCAACAGCTGCCCAACAACATGCTGCAACCAGTCCAACAACAGATGGACCAGAACCAACTGTACTTACCACAAAACTTCGCCAACTACCAACTCCAACAACACATGTTGGCGCAGAACCACCAAGAAATGAGACCAATACAATTCGCGAACATACCGAACGTACCAAATATGGTGCAGAACGTACAGCAAAACATACAGAGCAACGAAAGGAGTATAAACCAGAATCCGAATACAGTACAAATGCAAGCAAATGCACAAAATATGATGCAAAATCAAATGGCTGTAGCGAGGCAGGTCCCAAATCAGGGCAACCAAACAGTTGAAGTCCAAAGACAAGTCCAATTCATGAACGTGAGGCCACAGATGGGCCAACAAATGAACATAGCGAGGCCTATGATGTCTCTGAACCAACTGCAGAACATGCAGGCGATGGCCAACATGCAGAATCTACAAATACAACAGGCTAATGCTGGACAAACATTTGTGCAGAATATTGGACAACAGCGAATGCCTCAAAACGTAAATGCTGTTCGGCCTCAGATTATGCCGAACAATGTAATGAATGTACAAAATATTAACAATGGCAAACCACCCCCCCAAGAAGCCAATAAAACTATGAACAACCCTGGATCTCCCGTGCCAAACGTTCGAAACTTCGCACAAAATTACAACTGTAGACCGATACAACCGAGACGTAGATTCGTTGATAATGGTACTAATGTACCAAAAATGCAGCAGCAAAATGTTCCTATGCAACAGCCAAAAATGCAACCACAAAACATTCAACAAAACTTACAACAGCAGCAACATATACCAGTTCAAACTCCACCAATTCAGCAACACCAATATATTAACCAGGATAAACCGAATAGCCATCAAATTGTAACAAACATGGCTACAAACACAACCTATTTAAATAACCCGAATATATGTCGAAAACGAAAGAGTGAATCTCCAGATGAAATACAAAATAAGATGGCCGTGCTTCCAGGCTCACAACCAATATATAATAATGTTCAACAGGGTATAATTATCACTAAAATATGTAATGAAATAGGTACAAACACGAGTCCTGTGCATAAACCTAAATTAAACGTTAATGTTAACAACCAAGCCATTCAAATGAATCAAAACCCATCGATGGTAACAGTAGAAAGTGGAGAACAGAGCAAACAAGAGGTAAATCAAATGAAACATACTAGTACTGAGACCAGACCTGTGATCACTCCAGCACCAAGTGAAAGTGATAAACTGATTAGGAACACAGTGTATACTCAAGCTCGAGGCAGACTATTACAGGATAAAATAAGTGATAATATGCCACAACAAGTTGTAGAAAATAGACCACTTGAAAATGTTCAAAATACGACTGAAAATAAGACTAATATTGAGGCACAGACTGATAGAGACACAGTACTGACTGAAGTACCGACTGACAAAGTTATAACAGTCACCATTCAGTCCGATAAGGGCACTTCAGTCACTAAAACACAAGCTGAGACGATAGAAAGTAGAATAATACAAATACTTGAAAGTATACCTAAGAACAAAAACACACAAACGGAAAACAAACCTGTTGAAGTTAAAAAAGAAGTTAGTAAAGAAATTAAAGTAGAAGACGCCAAAAGTAATGATAACAATGTTAGTAATGAAAATAATGATATTAAAACCAATGAAAGTAATGCTAATAAAACAAAAGAAAATAGTGCTAATAAAACAAATGGAAACAACACTAATAGTAAAATAAATGAAAACAACACTAATAGTAAAACAAATAAAAACAACACTAATAGTAAAACAAATAAAAACAACACTAATAGTAAAACAAATGAAAACAACACTAGTAGTAAAACAAATGAAAACAATGATAGTAAAACAATAACATCAAAAATTGAACCACAAGAGGAGAAGACAGTGACAGTTCAAGAAGTAACTATTGATGTAAAAGAAGAGATAGTGGAAAGTCCTGTGAAAGTTGTCACAAAACAGGACATATTGACGCATGTAGTAGACGGATATGTTATTCAAGAATCTAACTTCGCTTTCCCGGTAAGTACAATAAGTATATTATTTAACTAGTTACCGCTCGCGGCTCCGCCTGCGTTAATATCGGAAATTATCCCAAGGGAACATACTCCCGGAATGAAAATTGATTTGGATGAGAATCCTATGTTATTCCAGACTATAATCTACCTCTGTGCCAAATTTCATCGAGATCCGTTCAGCCGTTCTGACGTGAAAGAGTAACAAACATCCATCCATCCATCCATACTTACAAACTTTCGAGTTTATAATATTAGTAGGATATCTGGGTATATTTTGAACTCCATTTGAAAGTCGCGGTTGCTAAGTTTTTTAGCTTTCACTGTACTTCAGGTCTGTTTCCTAAAGAGGGCTTGCACCTTTGCAGCTTATGTACTTAATAAAGAGGCTGCCATTTTCTTCTGTAACATTTTTATTTGCGCAACTTTTTCTATGAGCCTTATCATTGTAAATCTTCAGTTGTTACAATAACTGTGCGATGTTTTCTCTGAGTTTCAGATACATTTCTCTCTTTCATTCTACAATCATATTTTACCATTGCAATTCAATTTCATTACAGATCAGAAAACCTTTAATAGAGAAAACGTTACAATCAAATCCAAAAGCAGAATCTGAATCAATGGACGCACTAAAAGCGTGCATGAAAGAAGAAATGAAGAACACAGGAGTAGATGTACAGTTGCTGCCCTTCCATTATCTTCTGCTGCACTGTGAGAAGAAGAAAGAAGAAGAAGAGATGGAGGATAGTAAAAAGCTGAATCCGTTCACTGATCTACTGCATACTACTGTTAAGTCTTGGACGGTAAGAAAGTTTGGATACAATTTTCATTGATTTTTTTATGCAGTGATTTGAAATTTTGCTATCTCAAGCCAAGAACCAAGTCGACCACTGCAGTGATATGAAGTTTTGCTATCCCAAGCCAACAGATGAATCGTTTCTCCGGGGCTCGTCGAGTTTCAATAACTCGACGCTTTTCTGATGTTCACCACTGTTGATTCTAGCTTACAGGAGTTGCAACGGTTGGGATAAGCGGGCTTGTCCTATATGAAAAGCTGAATTAAAACCTTTTGAACGCCATTGTCACGTATACATGACAAGCAAGCGCGTGCCCTGTACGCCAAACGTCACAAATACGTGACAAAAAGTACGGCGAATTTGTGTCTTGGCGTCGGGGGCACGCCGATGCGTTTTAGCTCTGGCGTTCAAAAGGTTAAGGATGGAAAGTCATCAATTCTGAGTGTATTCTGTTTCTGTCTTATCTGAAACTAAACATTTCTTTTTCACATTCACAGGTCGAAGATCTATCAAATCATCTCCTCAAATACGAATGGAATGAAACAGTATCAGTCTTCCAGGACCATGAGATTGACGGAGAATCCCTATTCTTAGTATCAAAGACCCAACTCGTAAGCATAGGAGTAGCAGAGGAAAATGCTGAAGCCATTTGTGCATTTGTCAGGAGCTGATCATCAGTCGGACAGGAGGAACCGATTCTTATAGACTATGATAGTGTAATAAAACCCAATTTCATTGAAATACCCAGTCCACGGTCCTCCAAAACTCGGTCCTACTATAATCGGTATTCCAGAAATTCTGGCTCATATTTAAGTTATTGCAACTGTAGATCTGTTATGAGATCCTACTATAATCGCTTCACTAGTAATCAAATCAATATAATGCTTAGAAACAGATGTAAGAATGTTAGAAGACCTGTACTACAAAACTCTTTTAGGCATCTAATATATTCAGGAGCCCAGATTAATCCCACACTAAAAAGAACAACCAATGATATAATAAACATAGAACTTGAGAAAAGTACTAAAACTGGTGTCAAAAATGTCCTGAAGTTAAAACAAAATTGTAAATGCAGACTCAGACAAAAGAGATTATTAAGACATCGAAACTATAGAAATAATGATACCGTACATGAAATAGATATTCAGAATATACCAAATCAAACTTCACCTATATGCTATCAAAGAGATTCAGAGGAATATGAAAACACTGAATATGATCCAGATGAAATACATTCTGAATATCTAGAAACGAAAATGAGGAACCTTGAAATCAACTCCGAAAATGTAGCACCGGGATTTGGAGATCCTATATACAATTATGAGAATGATGAAACGTTTATCGAAAGCTTCGAAAACAAGTCTGAAATTACTGAAAAGACTGAACCAGATTTGCAAGGAAACGACGAATTGAAACTTGTTAAATATATTTATGATAGCGAGCATACCATTGATCACACAGAAATATTGGAAGCCAATGAAGAAACTGCTTTAACAAAAGCGAATGAAAACTTTAAGATTGAAATCTTAGAAAATGCTATCATTAAACATGCAACAAGTCAAAAAAGAAATGAAACAGTACAAGCAAGAGAAGATGTTATGGAATCGTCAAATTTTGATTCTTCTCTTGGACAAATAGAAAATATTGACGGTCATGGAATTGAAGTCGTAAATAGTAGTAACTTTTACGTTGATAATGAAATGAAAGGTATTGGAAATGGTTACTTTCATGAACACATTAATCATAAAATGTTAGAAGCAGTTGATTTACAACAAGATAATAATAACACAACAATTGAAGAAGTATTAAATGATGCTCCTGAAACAAATGCGTCGCCTTCGACTCAAAACTCATCGAATGAAACTAAAGACACTGAAGCAATTCTTTCCACAATCGAACATGATAGCAAAAACGCTGAAAAACCACAATTTGATAACTTCAAAGTACCAAAACAAGTAACCTACTCAAAAAGGAAAATAGTCAAAAAACCACAATCAAGATTTGTTTTAACTCACGTCGTTGGCGGTTTCATTATTCAAGAATCTAATTTTGCTTTTCCGGTGAGTACAAAACATTCTTACTTCCTCACTAATATTATTATCGAAAGTGTGTTTGTCTGTTTGTTACCTCTACACGTCGTAACAGCTGAACGCATTTGGGTGAACTTGGCACACGGGTAAACCATGTCTTTTTTTTTTAAGGATGGGATATTATCAAATGACTTCTTCCGCTCTGGGTGGAGTGGAAGGGCGTGTCAGACTCTTACTGACTAAAACCCATCCGTGTTCCTTCTAAAGCCCTTTGCGTTCCAGGGCCGCGGTGACTCTTTCGAACAATTTCCTGTACCCTGGCAGGCTCTGGCCCTAGCAGGCCCCGTCTTCTATGCTGACATCTCTTTGAGGCGCGCGTGTCTTGGAATAAGACATAGGATAATTTTCATCCCGGGAATATGTTGCTTTGGGATAATTTTCGAATTTGACCGCTGGCAGAAGCTAATTGTATTTATATTTCGGGAAGAAATCTTGTTTAAACTTTGGATGGCTTCATCAACTTTATCGGGCTTGCCGGACTGGCTTTGAACTCAATCGGAACCTAATTACTTTGTTTTCATTGAGGTCACGGTAAAACGTCTACCCATAGGGAATATCGTAGATACTTCTTAATTGAGGCTTATGCTGAGACCTTGCGACGTCATCATGTCCCCTATTAAGATTTTTTTGTAGATCTCCGAAACCAACAAAACAAATTTAGCATAAATGTTGTTTACTCTTTAGGGAGCGTTCAAGTATTACGTAACGCAATTTTTCAAGAACGCGCCGTAACGTTTATCTGTACCCCCCTCCCCTTCCCGAAACGTTACGTATCATCCAAGTGACAATTTCTACCTAAAAGTCACAATTATGTCTACTACTCTTATGTTACCAAATTTTTTAATTAATAAATGTCATTTCGAGAAAAATACTGATGTTTATTTTTGATTGGCAAAATGACTACTGTTTAGTGACTGTGTAACTCGAAAATATGTTTAGTGAGCTAGCGTTAAATGAAAAAAACAATGTTACGTAACGCGTTGTTCGAACACCCCTCCCGCCCCTGTAACGCATCGTAACGTTTTAAAAGACCCCCCCTCCCCCCAAATTGCGTTACGTAATACTTGAACGCAGGGGGCGTTCAAGTATTACTTAATTGTTACACTTATAAATTGGCTAACATAATATATAAATAAATACGCCTATACGACTCGTGAGAATTGTTACCAGTAGTCAGAAACAAATGAGGTTTTTGCCTACTGGTAAAAAATAATTTAGATATACTTTTAAGTTTAAACGCTGCTATTGTAGCATTGACAGCGTAGCCTATTTCGATATCCCTAATTTCCTATCAATAATTTATCCTTACCTAATGTTAGTCAAGGCTTGAGATGGAGTCTTATAAGTGTAGAAAATCTTGATATAGACATACCTTAAAATCATTATCATCATCATATCAGTCGAAAAACGTCCACTGGTGGACATCGGCCTCCCCAAGTGTCGCCACAAGAACCGGTCCTGTGCGTCTCACATCCATCGGCTACCCGCGACCCTCACCAGGTCATCAGTCCACCTTATGGGAGGCCTTCCAACGCTGCGTCTTCCGGTACGCGGTCGCCACTCTAGAACTTCTTGGACCTATCGACCATCTGTTCTTCAACTTAAAATAGGCTATTTTATGAAGGGATCGGCCATTTCACATAACATAATGGTTGGCCACTTCATGAACTGGCCACCTCAAATCTAACCTTAGCGCTGCCACATGAAATGTCTATTCTAGAATATGGCGACGACATAAAAACTAAGTTGATGTGTCTCTTAAAAAAAACGTTGTATTAATTTATTACAGATCTGTGAACGATATACTGAAAAAACGATACCCCATACCTCAAACACAGAAGTAATTCAACTAGCAGAACTTAAACAAGAAGATAATGATATCAAAGGAGAAAGTGATACTTCAGAACCAGTTGCCCCAACAGAAGTCAAGGACGATAATGCAGTTGATAAAGAAGAATCTGTAGCAGAGGAAACGGTCTTATCAACAGAAGTAAGAGAAGAGACATTTGATCAAGAAGAAAGTGTGACAGAAGAAACGGTTCCACCAAATAACGTAGCAGAAGAGACATTTGATCAAGAAGAAAGTATTACAGAAGAAGCAGTCCTAACAGAAGTTAACGAAGAGGAATGTCATCAAGAACAGAGTGTAACAGAAGAACTGGTGCCACCCTCAGAGGTAAACGACGAAGAATGTTCAAAAGAAGAGGAAGTTAACGGAGAGGGAAATCCTTTTGCGAGATTACAACAAGCTACTGTCAAGTCTTGGACGGTAAGTTATTTTTAAATACTATTTTAGCCTTATACCCTTTTTAACCCGATTGCGGCAAAGCCCATAAGGACGGTTGTGTGTTTGAGCTGTGTCTGATTATATGTAAAAAAAACTTTAATTCGGATAAGCAACATCCATATTATATGGGTTAGTAAACAAAAAGAATCATACCTCCCCGCTATGGTTTTGAGGATGGAGTTGCAGCTGAGCCGCACTCTGCAGAGCAAAGAGGCAGATTTATGTCTGACAGTGGCTTGGAAGCCATTGACTTGTGCTTGTGCAAACATACCTGATGCACTGCAGAAACGGGGCAGCCCAGTCAACATCCTGAACCCGTTATTATACTGGACCCTTAGAGCGCTGATAGCCCGCTGAGTATAGTTGGTCCACAGGCTGCACGTGTAAAACACTTGGCAATAAGCTTTGAAAAGCGTTATTTTGACTGCCTTGCTACAGCGTGCAAACCTGCGAGCCAACATGAACACAACCAACCCCACTAACCAATCCACCAAACCCAATAGCAATAACCAATCACTCTCGATTCACGATCTTCTGACTGGCAGAAGCTGGGTTGGATTGGATGCCAAGCTAGAACAAAGAGTTATCAAGATTTTCCATTAAGAATTTAATTGAAAAAAAATCTAATTAGTCCGTCAGATAGATTTCCTAAAAAATATTAGATACGTATTTTTTTCTTTTTTCACGTAAACAGAAAATGAAGACGATACAGTGCATTGAAGACACGCATGACGTCACTCATGGGCGTGCAGTAGGCTACAGTAAGGGTAGGCAAGCCCATACATAATGCCCAAAAAAAAACTCACCGCATTATTCAGGGTTGAAATCACCATTCTGACGATGCGAATTTCGTCCGCTTTGAAAGTGGACGAAAAGTTTTTTTTGGGCATTGCATGACGTCACTATGATGGTACAATTTCTACCAGCGAAGTGACGTCATGCGTGAAGAAACGCACTCGATCACCAATCGGATTCGATCGAATCGAATCGGATCAGTTCCCTTCAATATGGTTGAGCTGAATGGTGCTGATGCACGCGTCATGTTCGTGAACGGGCGCTGTCAGTGGAGACTGGTCATCCCTTAGTTGCCACTGCCTCATTTTAATATTTACTATAAACTGTTTTTTCTTTCTTTACATTGTTCTCATATAAAGAAGCAACAAGGTTAATGTAACCAGGATTTTTGTAAAAATAAAATTGTTTAAAAGAGTGTCCGTGGAGTTTCTTGCACGTTCTTCCCCATAGAGATCTACGCTTTCGAACGTGCAAATAGCTTCATGTTTTTGACGGACTGACTTTGACAATTCAAAAGTGCCTGATAATGGTTTATTTGAAATAAATGCTTTGACTTTGAATCAGTGTGAAGAAGATATTATGTTACAACCGACCCGCAATAAATTGAAATAAGGTCAAGAGAAATGATGATTAAGTAAGTGGTAAGGGTGAAGTTCAAACTTCCATGACCCGCTTTTAACTTTGTTAGCGGTACAATACAAGCGGTTCTATGGTTTCCTTTATAACTGTTCGTAAAGTAGGTTGGGGTTACTTTCTAAATTGGTAACAATAGGGGCGGCTCCCTCCGAGCTTGACCTTCAAAAGACTTTCACAATATGAGGTTAACCTGAAAACGTTTTTTTATCAAATCAAAGACAAGATATCGATTTTTTTTAAAACGTTCTTTTTGAACGGTGACGGAAAACATCGTGAAGGAAATGGCAGTCTTGCAGTCGACGATCGATGCCATCGATCGACGTTGATCGATTGGTGTGGTGGCTGATCGAAGAAAGAAGTAGAAACTATTAATCGATGTCGACTAATTTATGCTACCATCGATCGACGATCGATCGATTGGTGTAGTTGAAACTATCGATCGACGTCGACTAATTCATTCTACTATCGATCGATTTGTGTGTTAACCTAAGAAGAAGCCTTAAATTTTGACCGCTTTAAAAAAGTTAATTATCAATTCCACCGAAAAATGCCCACTGCCAAAAATAGGTCTCCCCCAAGTGTCGCCACATCGACCGCTCTCGTACGCCCCGCATCCAGCGGATCCCCGCGACCCTCACCAGGTCATCGGTCCACCTAATGGAAGGCCTTCCAACGCTGCGTCTTTCGGTAACAATTAGCTTACAAAAAACTCAACACACTTTTTCCTCCCCTCCACAGGTAGACGACCTATCGAACCACCTCCGTCAATACAACTGGGAGGAAACAGCATCTCTTCTCCAAGACAACGAGGTGGACGGACCATCCCTGTTCCTAGTAACGAAGACACAGCTGATGATCATAGGCGTCGACGAGGAACAGGCCGATATTATCAGTGAGTTTGCTCAGGGACCGTCGAAGGGACATTGAGGGCATGTGGAGTCTGTGGTTCCTGCCTGTCGAATCTGTTAAGGACCTGGGGATGTTTAAGTGAAGAGTGAATCGTTACTTCTAGGCAAGCGTGCTCCATCGTTGACCACATCAACGCGTGCCTATCAAAACAATTAGCAGGTGATAAAGAAGTATTGAAGTGTGGATTAGTTATTCTGAATGAGCTCTGACATCCGGTTTTTCAACATTGATGAAATACAGACCTCCAGCCTTGTTTAGGCACCAATCTTCCACAAATATGTATAAATTTATAAAACTGTGATGGCTCTGTTTTTTGTTATATTGTGGCGTAAGAATATACGATGTTTTATTATATTTTTTTCTTTGAACGCCAAGCCACATATTCGTCGTACTTTTCGTCACACATTTGTGACGTTTGACGTACAGGGTATACGTCTCAAATATGTGACAAAAGTACGGCGAATTTGTGACTCGCGTCGGGAGCACGCTGCACGCCTATGTTTCTATGGGAAAAGAACTTACTTACTTATCCTAGAAAAAATATAAGGTTCATTTTTTAAGTTCTGTCGACCACACGGCATTGTTTTGTACGCATGATTCGTGTATCCGGATTGCATCACGTGTAGCGTTGCCGTGGAAAAGAATAGAATTCCGAAAAAAAATTTTTGAAAAGCAAATATTATGGTACTCGAGTGTGAATATGTCATCTATAGAAAATCGTTACCATCGTGTCCAAATGTTTACTATCGTGTCTAAATGTTTACTATCGTGTCTAAATGTTTACTATAGTGTCTAAATGTTTATTATCGTGTCTAAAGGTTTACTATCGTGTCGAGTATAGTGGCAACCATATTAGACACGATAGTAAATAGTAAAAAATATAAAACTTACCTTCTATTAGGAGGAAAGGAAACGGTAGCTCTACAAATAGGCCTATAAAAACCGTTACTGTTATCCGGAAACTACAAGTTAGGTATTTCTTACTAGGCTGTTGAATGAGGATTTTATAAAATGGACAATTTACAATAGTTTTTATACATAACTATAAAATTTATATTATTTACTTTTCACTGTGCATTTAACCGTAAAATGACTTTAATAAGTTACTGGTGCATTTAGCGGAAAGAAGTTATTTTCAATATGATTATTTTTGGTTTGCTATGTTATTTATTCTTATGTATTGTAAAAAGATAGATTAATTATGATAAGTCAAACTGTGAGAATAACAAATGCAAATATACAGGGTGTAACAGGTTAAACGCAAACTGAATTAATTTATTTACTGTGAGACAAGCACTGAAACCGCGAAAAGAAGGCGTTTAATATGCTACACCACCCTGTTTAAAATACGAGAGTATAGTTATTTCTGGGTCTTCCAGATAGGACAATTCTATTGTAAATACTTATAACAGGCCCCTAGAGCCAATCTCTAATGGCCGGATCTCAAACGGTACTTAATTTTAACTCATTCAAGATTCAAGCAATAATTTCAACCTGTTAGTATGGTTTAAAAATTTTGTAATGTTTAGTCTTTGTGACAAAAGTGACAAAAACAGAACCTCAAGTACTTACCGTTACACAGGGTGTTTTTTTTTGCTTGCTAAAGCCAGTGTCCCAAGCTACGGATAAGATCGTAGTATTGAACATTATTTCGTTCAATAAAATGATTAGGTACACAAATATGTCACCGGAAAATTGCTAACGCCGTAAGATTGTAAAATATCGCGTGAAATTGTTAACTATTTTTACTTAGACACAGCTGTATTACTAACTATTGAATTTGGATGGTATTTATTGTATATATCACCGGAAATTGCAAACTCCGTAACATTGTAATAAATCTTTATTATATTACAATTTCTCGATATACCTATCTGTTCTGCAAAATCGTTTTGTATACAATAAATCACATTCAAATTTAATAGTTTCCATAATATCAGTGTCTTATTAAGAAAAATATAAAAAAATAGTTTACAATTTCACACGATATTTATACAAAACGATTTTTATTAATCTATCGAGAAATTATATTATCATCTAATAAACGTTACGTTTGTCCTCTGGCGATCTAATAAATATTTATTATATTTTTACCGAGTTAGCAATTTTCTGGTGACTTAGGTACATTGTACATTTTCATATGAACAGATTTTTTTGAGATGGGTTTGCTCTTGACTCTAGTCTAGGTCATAGATGACAGAGACAAAGTCAACGATGGAGCTAGCTTACCCAGAAGAAGCCTTTTCAGTCTAATATTGAAGAGATTAGTATTATTACAGTTACAGTTTGTTCAAATTAGCTCGTACGAATGTGGACATTATTAATTTTAATAAATAAGGGTCATATTCGATTAATGTACATGCCAAAATAAAGTCAAATTGACGTCTCTGAATCTCTCTTTCCCTTAAAATTAAGTGGCGTTTGAGAATAGGTACAGTTAATTATAAAGAATCTTTAATTTGACAAGGGATAAATAAACATGTACATAAGACCTTTAAACAGATATATCTTAATTTTAAAATATAAGTTAGGAATAAAGAAATATGGATTCCCGGTTTTTTGCAGCTTGTACCTATATCTTAAGTCAAACTCAAGGTGACACTTATTGCGTATTATTACTTACTTATGCGTATTTGTCAAAAAAAAAACACAATTTGTATACCTAATAGAAAATATACCTACCCTAAAATCATTAGGTTGAATTTATTTTTTACCAAATAAGTAACCAGAATATTTCCCCAAATATGTGTGAAGTAAGGTGCCAGCATCATACTAGCTAAATTATATTTCCAGCTTCTAATTGGTTGATCTGTACTATCGGCAGTCAATCGAAAAGTTATCATGAGAATTGACCATAGATATTAAACACTCTATAAACCGGTCTAAGTGTGATTAAATAAGTTTGTATAAGATTTACAATGTCATATTTGTATTGATGAATAGCATCATTATTTATAGAGTTAAATACCCAAATGCAGGCTCATTCCTTTTCGGAAAGAATTTATTTTATTCCTTTATAAATTATTAAATGTCATAGTCAACGTACCATCGCGGACATTTGCTGTGAACCACTTTTCAACCATATAACTATGGTTGTAAGGTTTAAAAGTGGTTCAGCGTAAATGTCCGCGATGGTACAGACGCCAGGACATCAAGCTACCCGAAATTGTAAAATTTTCCCAATCAACCTTGAGCCAAAGAAATTTGACAGATTATTGTAGCTTGATGTGCTGGCGTCTGTACCTTCCTTAGTTCTTTCTTTGAAGAACGTTTTTAAACATTGTCACTTTTAAAGTTTTTAAGTATTGCAACACTGCTTCGAATAGTGTGGGAACACTTAGTCGACAGTTTAACTGATGTGTATTTTACGGTTTTTAATTGAATTGATTGCAATTTCGATTATGAGAGCTCTCAACTACTAATGGTATTTCATATAATCTGGCAAGTTCTTATCCTTGTAGTGAATATCCCGATTTTATGGAAACTTAACATGCATACGCAAGATTATAGAGGTATGTGACACGGTGTAAAGTCACGCAAACTTCCTACGAAAGGGGAGGATCCTCCGACCAGGCAGGTATTGTGTCTGATAGGCAACTGTCCAATGGTTGATAGTTGGGCTGTTGTGGTCTCATATACGTTCAAATCGCAAGGAAAACTGATACCGCGATGCAGGATTTGTTTGACGTAGTTCATACCTGACGGTAAAGATGTCGCTAAGTTAGTTTTTGTGGCGGTATAGATTCCGCTACAAGATTCCTAAGTCTAAAAAGTTTGTAAAATCGATTAATTCATTTCCTAGAATAGGTCTTGGTATATTTTATAAAGTATCGTGAGGATTAAATGCTCTTTTATGTATTTAAAAAAATAATGTTTCGTTACTAAATTTCTAATTTGAGTCGATTTGATCGTCTAAATTTCAATGTTCTTAATTGTACAGTTAGTTAAACATTTTAAGTGATCCACTTATTTATATTGTATTATTTTAACCTCATTGTATTTTTGTATCGATTGTAAATATTAAACGAAATAAAAATATCAATTTTATCTTCAAACTTTTATTTTTAAACACTGTTACAAAAGACAATATTTTTTTTCACAGTTTTAGAAGTATTGCAAGTTTACCTTGATGTCTCATTATTTCAAAAAGACGACAGTTATAATATCTGTACCCTTGTAAAAAAAAACAAAATAAGATAAAATCGAAAATTTCAAACTTGTCATAATTCCAAAACGGACATCACAATTATACCTGCCGAATTATAAGCTCAACGCGAACTCGATTCAAAGCAGAAATGTGAGCTTTATTATCGTCGTTTATACAAAACACATAAAGACATTACACACATCTAGAAATATAACCGTACGTTATACGATATGAAGTCCACATTTCAATGCTCCACTTTGAGTTTAGTTGATGAGCGCCGGCTACTAACGGCCACAAACGAAACCACAAAAACAAACACAAAAAAAAATGGACTAATAACTCTACCATCTACGGTACATTCTATCACCGTGACACAACACTAATTTCTCCTGGTCGTCTTCCCCATAAAATTTACGACCTGTTGGAACGGCGCAAATTTACCTCGCCTCCCCCTTTTTTTAAGTCCTAATTCTTGCAAAACATCGTCGGATTCGACTACAGAAGAATCTGCATTTTTCGATGCGATGTCTTCGGAATAGTCTTCACTGTCATTCTTCTCTGTATCCGATACTTCTCTAAACTTTCTACTATATTCTACTTTATTTCTAGCCAAACTCCCGTCTCGTCTTTTCATAGATTCTGGGGATCCGAATTTGGCATGTTCGGGCGGCTGCTGGCACATGAGGGTCTCATAAAAGTACCGGTCAGCACGTCCGTCGGCTTTCTTTCGAGAAGGTTTTTCTTCTTCGTCTGAACTTTCGTTCGAGGAATGCAGCTGAGGGGAACCAGGCGCTGATTTTTTGTGCATTGATCTTGGGCTGAAAAAAAAACAAATATAAAGTAGGCATAGTAGATGAAGTTGCAGATGAGATTGCCAGGTTGCCACACTCCCAAAGTCGTGTTTCAGATCTCCTGTGACGTCAGATTGCCGTCCCATAAGATTTTGAATGCGGAAAAGAACTAAATATGCTTGCGAAATCACTTGTAACACTTGAACTGTATTTTAGCTGTGAAAGTGGCCGTTGTAAAAGAAATCCGTGTTGGGATTAGGAAGATGGCTAGATGACCTGTGGCGATTTATGATCTATCTTTGGAGAAGGTTAAAGAAAAAGGTGAAACATCTCACCATCGTTTGATGTCCACGCCAGCGACCATGGTAGGACGAGGAGACTGCGGTATGAAAGACCCTGGCGCTCCAACTTCGTCTCCGCTCATTGCCTGCTAGTAGAAATAGACATGACTAGTACCTACTAATGGTACTTTTGTCAGGCAAAACCTAGAAACTATTCCTGTAAGCATCATACCATAATGAGCTCTGCTTGCCTAGTGGCACGTTCGGTCCCTGAGTCAGATCTAGCGGGCCTCAGCCCAACATACTGTTCATAACTTCCTACGGCTGAATAATTGTAGGACTACCGTGTGAAATAAACATGCAGCTTGAAGAAATTACGCCGGCGAAATAGCCCGTTAGTCAGTAGCCCTAAGACTGAAAACCAGCCCTACCGAGCGGTTTTGCTTAGTAAATTGATCCATGTAA
The DNA here is from genome assembly GCA_002192655.3 of Mamestra configurata. Classification (NCBI taxonomy): domain Eukaryota; kingdom Metazoa; phylum Arthropoda; class Insecta; order Lepidoptera; family Noctuidae; genus Mamestra; species Mamestra configurata. The sequence goes on along the minus strand of NDFZ01004679.1, from coordinate 3,171 downwards.
AGTTCTCGTATTGACTGGAAGCCGAACTTAGCTTGGCATATGATGAAGACACTTCTGTCAGGCAAGAATACTGCGAAATTGTCTCTAAAACCTTTCTCCCACCAATTGACTATGACCCAACCAAATAATAATCTTATATTTACCAACCTATTTCATTATTTGCATCTTACCTTCGCGAATTGGAAGTAACAATGAGTTACCCTGTCTATATCCGCCCAGGCCACGATGTAGCGTGCCATGGACAGTGGTATCTTTGGCAAGAAGTTGCTGTGGAACTTGCCCTGGCAGTAGATGGTGATGACATCCGTATCCTTGATCTCGAATATTATCCGGAAGATTGTGCCTGGAGGAAATATATTGATAAAATTAGATATGTGTCTTCGCGTAACGGCGGACGCTGCGTGGGTGGGCCTCGCAGGCTATAAGGTGTAACAAAGACCTACTGAAGCGCAGAATAATTCGATTTGGTGACGCTTGTGACCTATGATCAGATCAGTTGTGGACAACTTTCGGCGATGATGATGGTGATGATAATCTGAGGGTGTTAATTGTCAAATGTGTCCTTGAGTGGAGACCATGGATCAACAGCGAAAGATAGAGCCTCCGCCTTAGAGGAATCAATGGTCATCGAAGTGTTAGTAGCCGAGAATTTTGTATAGCGTGTGATGGAAATGGAATTGGAAATGCTTAAGTCCAGTAGTGGATGATGTGTACGGAAGTCTGAAAGAAAGTTTTCACGTGGAAGAGGAAACGGGCTGCTATGATATTGGTGAAACTTTAAATATGAAGGACAAACACGTTTTTTGAAGTTTTTGGTATGATTGCGGATAAGGGTTCAGTGATGAACAAAGAAAATTAGAATGAATTGTGAGATGGTGGTGAAAAAGGTTGAAGGAGGTGATGACGGCTGATGGAGATGGGATGGGTCAACGGCAAAAAATCGGTATGACATCGAGAAGATGATGACTAGGGGAAAGTTCTTCCAATATTTCTACAAACCTGGCACAAACATATTGTAGTTGGTGTCATAGTTGCCGCTGCCGATCCAAATGCCATTTTTCCGTGACAAGGAGATGATGTTGTCTCGATGGAACCTGACGTCGAAGTGGAGGACCACGTCGTGCGGTTCCTCGCCCTCTTGCGCGCATAGGTTCACCGACATTCTGAAGGAGGACAATGGATTAATATTATAAAAAAAATTGCTGCGCAGTACCCTAGCCCCCATAGAAAATGCAAAAGGCAAATCCTTAGGCTACTGCGCAGCGACTCGCAGACTATTCCGAGACCACTAAAGGTTTCATTGTACCAGTACCTTTGGAACAATGATGGAACTTTGATGTTTGTGGTAAGCTTAGGATTTCAATGGATACTAAAGCTAGTTATCGGCAATAATACCTATATCTGCAAGGACCACGGACTACTTTCTGTTGGGGAAGTGGGCTGTAGATCCGTGGTTACTAAAGCAATCCTAGTGCTCGCTGGGTGACCATACACAATCCTTATATTTTTGGTTTTAGAGCATCATGAAGGCTTTTCACGTCGCGATGTTATCCTTTATCATTCTTATCTTAAAGTAAAATGTATACTTAAAATAAATGCACAAAGATAAAGGTACACACTGTCTGGGTTCGAACCCATGACCTACGACATGGAAAGTTGTGGCCATTACCGTTGCGTCACCACAGCTCTAAACCTCAACACCGAATATCTACGATAGGATACCACCTACCAGAGGATAGGTACACATCATTAAACTAATCCTTACTTGCGTGCATTCTCTTTAATTTTACCCCCGATTTCAATCCTATCGCCAACTTTGAGGGTTCCAGGGATGTTAGCAGTGAAAACTGGCATTTTCTAGTGTAATCTTGATTATATATCTATATATGCCTGCCCAGTGATCACTAAGTCAGGGCCAGTTGTGTATATGGACATTTTGAACGACAAATTTATACATTACACAATAATGTTTGTTGAGAATGTTTTTGAAGGCTCAGACAATTTATATGGTTAGAATTGACGTATGCCAACGTGACGCAAGTCTGGCCTTTTATAACTTCTTCTTCTTTCTTTTTCATTGAAGTCTGTTTTTTTATGGAGTTTTTAGCTAGTTGAATCATGGCGGTTCTTACTTATTCTTATATCTCAGACATATTTTGGGGTTCTAGGCCTAAGAGCTTTAGATACTTCTTGTATTCCATATTTTTTGTCGTCTTTCCTAAATAAAATTCTTGAAAGAATTTTCGTCCGCAAAATTTCTAGTGTTCATATCATCGGTCTATGGCACTGATAATTTAATTAGGAATATCCTAGCTTCCACACTGGTTGACTTTGATGTGCTGTGCTTCACCGATGCTATCAATGCCTAGAAACTCGCTTGCCCGTATACTGACCAATCTGACAAACCATCTTCCCAGAGGCGATGGGACGACCCTCTCTGCAGACTAGTTCAGAACAACTTACTGATCACGGCTGCTACTACTGCTGAGTGTGCTCGCCTGCTGACCGTGGGAAAATGGGAGTCGACACCACTTTCCGCCTCGCTGCTTCTCTATGTTTAGGAGCCCCATGTTGTTCTCCTCATCGCTGGCACTGTGGTGAAGTTGTCAACAGCGGGCACCACGGCCTTTCTTGTAGCCGCAGTGCGGGTCGTTTTGCGCGACACGCTAATTTAAACGACATTGTCCGATGAGCTCTTGTCACTGTCGGCGTTCCAGTCGTATTAGAACCTAATGCCTTGGCACGTGACGATGGCAAAAGACCGGACGGCATCCATGGAAGATGGGTAGGCGTTTAGTGTGGGTGGGACCTGTGTCGATACTATTGCGCCATCCCATCTTCCTAGTTCATCGTATTGTGCTAGTGCTGCTGCTACGGCTGCGGAAAACCTCAAGCGGCGTAAATATGGTAAACTTATTATAACTATATTTTCCAGCCGTTTGGGGTTGAAACCCTCGGGCCCTTGTGCTCACAGCCTTTTCAAAGAAATTTCGAAACGGCTGGTTGACACTTCCCGTGATCCAAGAGCTCGCTTTTACTTTAGCTAGAAGCTAAGTATTGCCATGCAACGTGGCAATGCCGCCAGTCTCTTGGGCACATTACCAGCTGACAACCTGTGTGAACTTGGCACCCGACCTTTTATATTTTTTTCTATTTTCGGTTTTTTTGATA